>JAANDG010000940.1:0-34900 GCA_036852015.1 Pelodera strongyloides | reverse complement strand
ACGGGAAGAAAGGGATGTTTATTGAAAAATGTTACGGGTGAATGGATTTTAGCTAAACATAAAAGTGGTTGGGGAATTTTGGGGACCGCGAACAAAGTGTAGGAATTATGTATAAAGAAAAAAAAAATGGCTCGTAAGTTTTTTTTAGATATGCCTCGTGTTTTCATTCGAACAAATGTAGCAGATTTTCCTCTGCAACGGAAATTGGTATCAGTGCTTTCTAAAGAGACATGATATGCCAGGAGCGAAGTCCACCAGAAAACAGGAACCGGGCGGCCAAATGGCTAGCGCGTTCGTCTCAGACTATCTTGACGCGGGTTCGAATATGGTCCATGACAACTTTGAATCGGTCACCCGGCGAGGGAATCATATTCGGTCCCTTCTGACCCTAGCAATTTGTCTTCTGGAACTCGTCCTATATTTTCCAAGACCTCTGCGGAATATGTCATAAGCAATCAAACACTGTACTGTACAACCCTTCAATAAAGGTTCACGTAAATATTTGTTTACCAGCCGTTCGAAGAGCCCTACGGGCTCTTCTCCGACTGTAGGAATCGGCCTTCGGCCGATTGTTTCCCGATTTAAAAAAGAATTGCTACAATGTAAAAAGTTAACTCTCGTCTCTTTCTCCTCCCACACATCCACACGTCTCTGATTGTGGGACTGATTGATCTCCACTCGACTAACGCTACCATGCAAATTTGCCATTGAAGGTGCTGTATGTAGGGCAGAGTACTATGCTTGTGATAAGCTAGCATAGCTCAACAGGTAGAGCGTTTGACTGTGAATCGAGAGGTTGTGCGCTGATGTGGGTTCAAATCTCGCCAGCGGCAAAGATTTTGTATGCTCTTTCGATCGAAGAATTTTCTTTATGAACAGCTTTCGTTGTGCACATAAAAACAAACCCGTGACAAACTCTTCTCCTTTATATAATAAGATTTAGTGCGCCACATGCCAAAAAAATCAAATCAACATATACTGTAGCTGTGCTTCGTTTTCGTTTTACCAATTTTCTCCAACAATCGATCCCACCCATTTACACAGGTTTATTGCTTGGCTATGTTACGTATTTGATGTATTCTAGTATTTCATTGAGGCTTCGTTTTTCAAATATCAACGTTTCTGCAATTTCTATGTCTTTTTAGCGACCAACGGTACGTTTCACTTTTCTAAACGCCCACTGACCCACCGTACTACAGCCGTAAAACGTCAAGTCTCAAAACCGCATGACGCCAAAAAACGCCTCAGACGTTACAAAAACTCGTCACTGACGACACCAGACATTACGCGTTTCATTGCGCAATTATATTGTCAAAAAGTCAAATGGGCAAATTTCCGGTTAATTACCCAAGTTAATTACGACGAGTAAAAACGTGTTTTTGGAAATTTGGCCCTAGATCGGAAATGTGATGTATCCTTTTAGAAAATAGCACTTTAGCCGTCGCCATAATGTACCATTGTAAAGGGAAAGATATATAATTTGAGGATAAACGGTAATTTCCGCTAAACGCTGGAGGCGATACCGTAGGATGGCGGAAACTGGAGGCGGGAAATGGGAAATTTAAAAGTTGGGTCTTGAAATAGAATGCGTAGGATTGTAGACATTTTGTGTTGTCTGGTTTAGTGCATAATGGAAGGAAGCGCCTTGATAAGTTGGAAATATAGGGACTGAAAAATGGAAATTTGGTTTAGAAACTTAAACAAGTAAACTTTCTCGCACTACACCTAGCGCTGATCCCACAGAGTGCGAAAGAGAGAGATGAGAGAGGAGAAATACATAGAGAGGATAGAGAGAGAGAGAGAGAGAGACATGAGAGAGGGGAGATACATAGAGAGGAAGAGAGGAAGGGAGAGAGAAAGAGAGAGAGAGAATAACGTCGGTTCTGTAGAGTGGCCTGTATCAGGACAAGTGGTATCTCGTGGCCATAAGTTATGGTATGTGCAGTAATGTTTCAGATGACTCCCCGACCCCAGGGCTGAGTTCTTATTATGCGCAACAATTAGCCAAAATACATAGCATCCGCTTTTCGTTGTTTTCTTGGTTTCCGTGTAGACATTATGGCTGCAGCTAAATGTTACGTGAACAAAAAAATATCCTCTATTGCCAAGTAATTAGCTAAAGTTCAATAAAAACAAAAGTGACAAGGAAGGAAAAAGCTATTTTGGTAAAGTTTGTTGGATGTATAAATAAGCCTGTCTAGTTTAATTTCCGGACTTATTTTAAATGTAAAGTTCGCGCAGAGCTAATTTGATATTTCATCGTACATAAAGTGTACATAGTTTATTGACTTTACGCAAAGTTGCCTAGGGTCTAATTTGAAATGACCTGTTGCAACTAACTAAGCGCTTTATGCAAGAAGTAAAAATATTAAATGGGAACTAGAAGATAGTAATAAGTAATAAATCGTTTACGCTACAAGAGCGCGCTCCTTTATTCAAGGGTGTAGTTTCGAAGCTTATGACTTGATCGCAGAAGTCCTGAGCGCGTTCCAGTGACAAATCTATCGAGGAGGCATCTCCCAGGATTCCCTCGCTAGGGTGGTGGTTTCAAAGTTGCCACGGCCGGACTCGAACCCGGGTCGAGTGCGTTAGAGGCGAACGGCCTGGGCCACCATTGGGCCACCCCGCTCCAAGCATTGGACCACAAGGCCCAAAATGGTAGGCTATCGTCTCACCTATAAGTATATGAGTATATTATTGGAACATTCCGCGTCCGTAGTGCAGTGGATAACGCAAGTTACCGGAAGTCCAAGGCCCACACTTTTCGCTGTCGGTTTTATATAATGTATTAATCAACAAACAAAAACAAAATAAACGAGTATAGAATATTATTATTGGTGAAGAAAGTAATTCATGCACTCTACGTACGTGAGTCCAATTAAAATAACCGAATGTGTAAAAAAACGCTATAAGAATAAAAAGAACTAGAAATAAACTTAGAATCTGCTGACATTCTAACTTGGGTTGCACTCATTTCTGCCATTCTGTGTTTCAGTGAATTTAAAAACTCATATTTTCGAGCGGTAGATGCGGTTGCAGTGATTACTGTACAGTACTGTACTGACTGTACTGTATACGAGCAATTTGTCATCTGGAACTCGTCGCCTACTGCTCATGACCTCTGCGGAACATGTCATACGCAAACATTGAAACTGTACTTGAATAAAGGTGAACGCTCTTGAAGCGTAAAAGGTTTATTTGTTTATTTACTGTATCTAATGTGCATACTGTAACTGACACTTGATTTTGTTTTTATGAATTTGCCATTTCCACCATATTTCGACACCATCCTTCTATTGTATGGAATAGCGGGTGCAATTAACAATCCTATACATATTTATTGAAAACAAAGGGAAAAAATACTCATGAACCACCAAAAAGGAAAAAAATTCAATTTAAAAGCTTGCAATTAAATAAACACATAGTCTAGTTATTTATATCAATCTTTTTTCTAAACAATAAACAAAAAAGGTTCATTCAGAAATTAATATAAATGAGCCATTGTTCATAGTAACCCCCGCGCATTCTTCAAGTCACGCAGTCTGCATACACTTTGAACGAACAAGAGAGCAATTAACTTGATTATTATATACAATCTTGATTTCAATAATTGTTTTATTTGTTGCTTGAAGAAATACATCTTCATATACTACACATGGTTAATAAGGGAACATCTTTCGTAATAACTTGAAATGCGCGGATTGACCAAGGACATCTAAAGCTAAAGTAAGAAAGGGTGCGAAAAAGGGGAATAAATTGCTGTCCCGTGAACTTTTTTTTTTGAAAAGCGACCCGGTACCCAACTTCCAACTGAAATTGCACGACGATAACCCCCTTATAGGTGTACCCTGTAGCGTGTACCCTGGCCTGGAGAGTGTACCCTGGCACGGGAGCGTGCACCCTGGCCTGGAGCGTGTACCCTGGCCTGGAGCGTGTACCCTGGAACTGGAGAGCGTACCCTGGCCTGGAGAGTGTACCCTGGAACGGGAGCGTGTACCCTGGCCTGGAGCGTGTACCCTGGCCTGGAGCGTGTACCCTGGAACTGGAGAGCGTACCCTGGCCTGGAGAGTGTACCATGGAGCGAAAAAAATTGCGAAAAAAAGAAGATTCTCAATAGCAAGGAACCTCTTCTACGGAAGGGTCTTCTTGCAAAAGTGCAGCCGGTTTTCTGCTTATTGAGGCACGTATTTAATCTATTGATTGTTTGTAGTAAACCTTACATATACCTGTTTTTGTTTTGAACACATTCTGATTCAAAACATTTCCAGTTAATTTCAGGCTTTCATCCAATTAATACTAAACATTTGTAAGGCTTTTTTTTCAAAGAAAACGACCAAATGAAGAATGAAAAAGGCCACAACTGGACGTTTTATCTTCCAAAAGATGCCCTTAGAAATTATGAAACGGTCGTTATTTGGCCGATAGTCGTAGTCGGATGCTAGGGTCTTTCACTTCTCGAAACGCTTATGAATGAGATCTGAAATGGCTCGTCTGCGGGAGTTCACGACCGCATTATGGCCATAACAATTAGCCATGACATTACTTATATTGCAGCGCAAAATATTGATCTATTATTTATATGTCTTTCCAGCTAAATGCAAACCATCCAACATGTTTTTTCTGACGGCCGGTTTTTGAAACACATCGAATACACCAGCATTCGTATGCCATAATATTTTGCAAAAAGTTGAATTCACCATATCAAAGGAGAAGAGTTTACTTTTTTGTTTGAAGCCGCATGTGAACGCAACGAAAATTTGCATATCTAAAGGCTATAAAAGGAGAGCAGAAGCCCCGTCTTGAGCAAGCGAAATTCGAATTTTATCTCATGATTTTGCAAGATACGTTGCAAACGTTTCATATAAGTGTGCTCACTGGTGTTCCTGCATTTTAGACTTTGAAAGTCGCCTCAGGCGGCGATAGCCGTTTGGTTATGCATAGTTCACAAAGATTTAGCTCATTTTCAAAGATATAAAAAGGTCCCTGGACAAAACGGACCCTTTGGAACTTTACCATTTAGAGATGTGCTGGTTAAATTACACATGGTATATGACTGTATGATATAAGAATCAATAACAATGAACAAATGTTCCATCTTTGAACTTATTCCAACTTTGCGGCCGCACTGGTCACTCATAAATTCCCAAAATTCCTAAAAACCAAAATCAAGCCCATTATTGTGACATGTGTGCCCTCTCAAAGTGAATCAGACCAGCGCACTCAAAAGTGCACAAAATTCAATTTTAGGGCAATATACGAAATATCTGGTCTGGGGCGGATCTCGCTTGGCAATTGCACGAAATCTGAACTGCTAGTCTACAACTTGAGAAAGATTTTGTGTGTGTTTTGGTTTTGGTGACGGGTCCTTATTCACTAGCTGCCGCTGTGCCGTCTAAAATTAACATAGCGTAGTAGTTAACACAGTTGAGAGTCCTCCATACAGAATATTCTGTATTCAAATCCCGCTTCTCCCTGCATCACGAAAACTGCTGCTCAATTATATAAAACATAATAAAAATTTAGAGCAATATTTGTTTTGTCCTCTTCATTTTACGATCCATTATCAGCAGGTCGTGTTATTCAAATTCATCTAGTGATGTAACGGCCTGCTTTTTGAAACATTTACCGGACAACTGCGTTACCATACGTTCCATGCAAATGATTATAATTAGCATAGCAATAGCTTAGTATCGCGCAGTTATTTGCATACATTTATTTGATAGGTTTCAACAACCGGCATAATTTTCAACACCCAGCATAGGTTTCAACAACCCGATGTTATTCCTGTTCGAAACTAACTTTCATGCTTTCATTTCAGTACCAATTCTACGGGCTATGGATAAATTATAATAATACTCTCACAAAATGGATACGCCAAACGGTTCTACGGATAAAGCGATACGGGTGAGCATCTATGCATTTTTCATCACCTCGTACCGCACAATTTACTTTTGCGGCTATAAAAGCGCGATTGTATGGCACATTTTTGGCGAAGCAAACTTCGTCAGCCTCAAATTATAGCAAAGTCGATATTAGGCAGTAGTGTGTGTGGTTTGGGAAATCCTTGAAGTTCCAAGGCATTCTCATGGCTGCGAGAGATTAACAAAACATTTTTTCCAGGCTATCGAGCTGTTCGCACTCGCTCAACGATTCTCTGGCCTTGCAATGGTATGTTACATGGGAAACTGAAAACCCCGATATGTGTCCGATCAAGTCCCTCAAACTTTATTGTAATAGCTAACTGAAATATTACAATCTTACACTTATGTCTTTTCCTCTTTCCTTACTTTTATTTTCTATTCTGTAGCTGTTTTTACTAACTGTAAGTTACAGTAGTCACAAAGTACCGTTGACCAAAGCTACCCATAAATTCTCACGCCTCGTGCACCACCTCATTGATGTGCTGTTGAAAACGTAAAGTGGTATGTGTCTGGGGCTGGGTGCCCAGCTGGGAGGGGTTCCCCGGGGAGCTGCACATGGATCCCCGCTTTGTCCCAATTCCTTGTATGGGGACACTGGGACCCTAGACACGACTGATGTCCTTTCGATTGTTGGCTTTATGCGACAAAATAGATGGAAGAGGAGAAAAAGTGTAAAAGTACCACTCTCCGTTCTTGTTATCTTAAACTTAAAGTGGTATGGCACCCGTTGTGTGGAAAGTAGGTTGGACAAATTCTTTTTTTTTAAACTTGTTTTAGTTAGTCTTCTTGCTATTCTTTGTAGTTATAAAGAACCCTTTTCAAAACCACATGTCATTCCGCTTTATAAAAACTTACATAAACTTACATTTTTTATTATGCATGCGTTTTTACTACATGAAAACTTTATGAAAACATGTCAAGTTTCCTCACAAACTTTGTTTGGAAGCTAACTTTCCAGCTATATATTCCTAGACTTACCAAAGTTTACAATTTGTATGTTTGGCATAAAGTGGATTGAAACTTGGTTGCACTCCGACTCGGCTCCTTGCCCTTTCCTTAGGCTTAGGCCTTATAGGTCAAAAGCATTATTCCATTCTGTCTGCCCCATTCTATTCATATTCATTGTCAGGAAATGTTAATAGAGTTGTCCACTATGTCCACTTTTGTGGCTATTTCAAGCTCACAATCTTACCTAAGAGTTGCTTTTCGATTTATTACTATACCGGCGGGTTTTTGAAACACCGAGTACGGCGTACATCAGCATTATTATGCAGCTTATGCAAATGCACATAAATTTGAATAAAAATCGAGTTTTTTTGAGTAAATTAGCATAAATACGTAAGAATTTAGTTGACCACGATGCGTTTCAAAAACCGGTCGGTATTTCGCCTTAAAAATTTGGAACTTGAATAACTATTTGCCCTTTGGATTTGTGATAATCATAACTTGTATGCTGTGAATGCATAAGAGAACGTAGTATGCACATTTGCAATACATGAAAAAAGTGACTCGCATGCTTTTTAAGCCTGACCAATTTGTAAATTGAAAAACTACTCTCGTATGTTGTGGGGTTTGCAAGTATGCCGAAAAATTTGTCTTCGAAAAATTTGTCCTGGAACGATTTTATAATTACTCATGTATGGGGTCTCGATGTATGCCGGATTTTGCTTTCAAGTATGGCTTTAATTACAGTAGATTGGCGCTACACGAGAACAACTACACACCGCCCAAAAATGGTCCCGCGGCGGTAGCCACAGGACACAGGACTATTTTTTTCGAGCGTGCATAAACTGTGCATTTTCGCCTCCTCCTAGTATTATCATGGTGCACTTTCTAACTTTCAAAGGTGTATGCAAAATCGTACACGAGAACGAGATGCACATTTGATACTTGGAAGCAAAATGCGCTGTTTTTGCCATACATCGAGACCCCAGTAACTCATGTTTTATATTCATACTTATTATTCGTTCCAAAATACGGCACATCGTGTACATACTTGCAAGGAATGGTTGCATAACTCCATTATGCAAATGTATGTACTTGGTCCATCACAATAAGACCAACTAAACTAAAGGGAAAAAAAGTAAATCTGAAGCATGTCACATAGCCATTTGCTCCAGTTTTTTTCTGTTCGGTTTATCCATTTTTTGTCTAACAAAGGGTGTCGGATAGCCGGAAGTGTCGCGACGCTACCACATACAACAAAAAAAGTTTAAAGTCCGCTGTCTATTCCAACTTTACGTGTTCGACTATACTTATTTACGTCGACTGTACTTACGTCTACTATATTTATATTTCTGGTTTACCTAAATCCTGAGAAATTCTGCTAGACGCTTGTCGTAGTAACCGACGAAAATATTTCTAAAAACCTGAATTTTCCTGTCTAATTGGTTTTCTTTCTGGGCCCTGCGCCCTGCGACGCGAAACCTACTTACCGTAATCCTAACTTGCACTATATATTTTTAATATTTTTGATAAAGCAAACTATTATAATTAACAATGCTGTGGTCAGTAAATTTTCTGAACTCCGAAAAACTTGACAATGAGCCCAGACCTCAGAGGCCAATTTTGCGAGTCGGTGCCCAGCGAAAGGTAATTATGATATAGTTATTCCATAAAAAGTTCTGGCTGTTCCAAAATTGCATTACTTGGTAAAAAATTTAAATTATATTGACAGAAAAACTGAGTGCTTACAGGGTGCTATTGCAGGGTGCTATTGCTTTGCTCATTTATCGGTTTCCTGTATCTGTATCTGTATATACCATATACGAACAGTAGTTATTCAATTGCCGCGTGTTTGACTGTAATTCTTGTAGATGGACTGTATACTTTACTTGTGCGCTCTATTATACAACTTCTATTATATGTTCACAGTGCACACTCAGCTTTCAACTAGTAAATTACTTTTCTATGTTTATTTTGAATACTACCAGTATACGTATTTGCCATAGTTACTTTTCAGGTTGCTTCTATTTTATGTCTACACGTTTACCCGTTTCGAATGTGCTTTATACATATAATAGCGGCTAATATTATATTACTTACCGCACGGACCAGCCAGGTCCCACTTATCCATACAAGAACGTTAAGTTGAATTATACAATTGTAGGCGCGCCGCCAGGCTTCCGACGAAACGGCTACGGTGCAGCCAATGAGCGCCCCAAAGAAATGGCACGATCCAGAGGATAATCGCGCGCGTTTTGTGGACTCCGATGATGATTCCAAGTCAAGAAGGTGGTACGACGGAGAAGGAAATAGACATTTGTATCCGGATTCAGATGAGGACTCGAAGGTACGAGCTTATGCTGATTAGAGTACTGTGTCGTTAGTATTAAAATATCATAGCAACTATTAGAAGAAAGTATATACACTAGTGTTAAAGCAGTACTGCACCTAGTTTGTGAAATTTGCATAAGATATCATATGCAAATTTGGTGCCCTTCCGGCACAAAATTTACATATTATGCGTTGAGACGCAGTTATCGACAGTACATTTCACAAACGATGTACAATACTTCTGTAACACTTGGACTTCTTGAAATCTAGAATTGATAGCTGTATAGTACCACAATTTCGGAACTGTTGCTTTATCCCTTTATCAAACGAAAAAAGAAAGTTAAAGTCAACGTTTCGTGGAATCCTTGAGGGAAATTGATGCTAAAAAATGTAGTATACACTAGAAAACTTACTTTATTAACATAAATACAGTGGGTACGGAAGCGTGTGCGGTATGCAGACCCGGAAATTGAGCACAAGGTAAAATTGTATGCAGAATGCTGAATGCAGAGGTGCATGGTTTGAGTTCTAATAAGGGGACTGGCAATGAGTTTGTGAATTCAAGCTGCCTCGAGAGTGCACGTGCTCGCGCTAAGGGCGCATTCGAGATGGACATTTTCCGGAAAAGAAAAGAAAAAAGTGGTTCGAGATGGACACCGAGAAAAAAAATAATACATGCAAAATAATTGTCGAAAATGCAAATGTACCGTAATTGAAACTAAAATCAATCGATCATTTGCATGTGTATGCGTGGCAATTGCATTCTTTTCAGGTGAAATCAATCTCGAACCAAAAGTTTTCTTTTTCTTTTCCGGAAATGTCCATCTCGAATGCGCCCTAATTCTCCAACCAGTACAAAGTTTTGTTTCAAGTGTGGAACCGGAAAATAGTAATGATATTGCGTTGAATGCAAGGAAAACGTGATTATTAATAAATGACTAGAACGAAAATAAATAGAATAGGGAAATAAGAGTGCGAGCAAACTTTAAAAACGCATGCATGATAATAAATGTATGGCATGGAATGCGGTTATCTTTTCTAAAACTAAATTACGTATCGAACCTTAACTGTTTTTGCTAACTCCAGGAGTGTGAACACTATTACTCGATGGTAGGATAAAACAGACATCTTAATATTTCCGTAACTTTCAGTCTCTTCACCCTCTTCCTTACGTGGGAAGGCGTGTTTCATCGCGACGAAGTGCCAGAAGTCAACAGAGCCACGAGGGTTCATATAGGTAAGAGGCAGAAACACGTATACCAATTATACCTAGTATAGCTATAGCATAGCCCCGTCAGTAATTGATAAACTAATAATTCAACGTGCACAGTTATCTTGTCATCAGACTAACACAAACTAGAAAGTTAGAAAAGGCCAGCAAATTAGAATTAGAAATAAAATTAGAAAATAATAGATAGAAAACCTGTGTCCAAGATAATTATTTGCTAATCGATTAGTCTGTCAATGTTTAGTCCAAGGAGAAACTCGGAGCCTTTTGATCCTCGGTAACATTACACTCTATCGAAATACTGTGATTTGTATCGTTGTGCTCACTTTTGAATTTCATACTATTCATATGCTTGAACGCGAAAGCATCACCGTGCAAAGAGAAGGCCCTACATATCGGAGGGGGCCGCGGGGTGCGTTAAGCTAGTAGTGTGCCCGGTCTACAATTCTAGTTGACGCAACTGCTTCGCTCTTTACGGTCGCGCGTCGAAAAAGTTCCCGCAAGAATGCCAGTATGGAATATCGTTTCGCACACATGCGGCACACCCCGCCCCATAGACGTGTTCCGTAGCCACGCTGTGAGGGAATTTTTTTTGCGCGGCAATTGTGCTCGGTTCTTCGCGTTCTGGTTTCAATTTATGTTTGCTCTTCCTTTGAGCTCATCGTCTACAATGACTACAATCTATTTGCCAACATCATTTGTCGTCTTTATTTTCACAATAAGTTTCATTCACTTTGGTAAATTGCTGCTTCTCACCACAGTACCGTGTTCGTGTCTTACTGTGCTACTAACACGATATTGTACTTATTTCTACACTGTGTGAGAAGGTTCCCATGACAGTACTTGGCGCTGATATGGCGCACACATGGTGCGCCTCCCTTATCTAGACTAGATACGTTTGGCGCCCCCGCTCCAAAAACGCAGTCCTCAAAATAAATAAGCTGTTGAGAGTAACGTATAATCCCGAGCTAAAATGCCATTACAATGGTCTACGAGAATACAAGGATGTATAATAAATAAGTTTCTTTCAGATACGCTTCAGTCAGGTCACTATTTATCGATTTTTGCAATCGCACAAGCAGTCATGGAGTACCTTTCTTTGGGTAAAATTTTCACAGTTTGCTTTATTTTGATGGTCCCATGGTTGGAATTCAATTTAGCAAATAATTAGGCTTACAATTAGTAAATGTACGTTTCACAGATAACATATATGACAGTGCCCGAAAGGAAAGCACTATTCGATCTAAGTAATGCCGTATATGGAACATATGTTGGACAACCATGCACTCTACATCTATTATATACAAAAGAGCAAAAGACTGTACAAATCGAGCAATATCGCAGCACTTTGCATGTAATCCTGCTTGAAGCTTGCCTATTCACAAACTGACATAGTTATTAAAAACTCTGGGAAACAAACTTTTCCAGCTCTGCCAGTTTGCAGCAGCTGTTACAACATGGGATATTACAATTTGTTTTCTTCAGCTCCGCCAGTTTTTTCGGTCGTTGTGTCTGGGTTTGCATATTTATGTGTGCGCTCACTTTATTCTTAATTCAAACCTACTGGACGATGAGCGAATATTTACAATATAGGACAATTATCGAAATGCAATTGAGATTTGAGCCCGGTGGGTCGTATTTCGCATTTATGTTTTGCATAAATTTCGGTTTTCTAATGAGACGGTGCTCCGTCTTTCGTAAGCTGGTTTTGGCTTGAATGAATGATTTAACTTCGAAATTATGGTGCGATTTCACTGTGAAACTAAACCCAATGGTCAATCTCCGCAATAGCGCCGCGCACTCTCGGCGCGAAATGTGGTGCGTTGCCCCACTGTAGGAACCTTTTATTGCGGGGCGCGCGTCGATTGCGCGCAGTAGGCGAAAAGAAAAACGCATCACTTATTTTCTACTGGGTATGTTTTATCACCAGTTTCATGTAAAAGAGTAAAAGCTTACCATAGCGTGGGAGCTCATCGTATAAAGTAAAAAGTATAAAACAGTAAGGTAAGGAGAATTACTAGGTCAATCATAAAATTATAAAAAATAATATTAATCATTTTAGCACCATTTCCCGCGGCCACCGTATGCAATTTGAATGCATTCAAACACAGCGAAGTTTTGGCATTTCCTGAAATTGCGAATACGGTAACTTCAATACGTTTTAGAAAACATCCTTGTTTTTTCTGTGACGCTTCATTGGTTTCAATGCTGCGTCCCTACGTTTAGAATTATTTTAGACCTTGTGAGCATAAATCCCAACCAAATAGCAAAATTAATTTTTTACTTATCAAAAAAAAAACACATATAAAATGAAAGTGGATTTGATTCGAGTTTATGCGCACAAGACACATTTCGAAAACTATGCCCCTTGTTCTTTCTTCCACAAAACGGCTTACAAAGTAAGCGTGTTCACAAGCATGACATTGTGTTGTCAAGTCTAATTAAAGGGTCAGGCCCATTTCAGGCAACCCCTATGTTTGACTATTCGATATTTTTTAACTTTACCATAAATTAAGAAAGATATACACGCGAATTTCCAGAAAAAGAGCGCCATTCATATAAATATTTTTAATTATTCATACCCATACACAACTAAATACCGTAGATTGTGGCGTGCAATATAGAATGGTAGTATGGACAAACGTGCATGCACGAGCTCCATTTTTTCGGCGATTTTTTTTTTCGTTTTTTTCGTTGTCTTGCTTGTTTGTTTGTAAACTTTATTTATTTTGTATGCTCTCTGATTCTTTCTGTTTTTTTCTTGTGTCTGTTTGTTTGCTTTTTGTTATTGTGCAACTAATGTTGGATGTGACTGCATGCAAGTTCCCGAATTGTTGCTTTCGCTGTTGGCCATCTCCGTTCTTTGTATTCCACTTCCCCCATTTTATTACATTAAGTTGCTTCTTACAGGGGGTATCCACTTTACATCAATGGCTAATACTGATGTATCTAGGTGGCAGATTATCAACGAGTTGCAGGTTGGTTTATTTTCTTTCTAGAACTAAAACCGATTTTATTTTGAGGTTTGAGGTTGTATAATTTTTTTACATGTTTATGACAATTGTGTGGATTTGTTTTATCACGTCCTTCCAACTGGGAGGGAAGCACTATAAGAGCACATTCGAATGCGCAATATTATTCGCCGTCTTGTTTTATTAATCTTATCTCTTATCGTTATCCAGACTATCGCCGCATGAGTCTTGAGTGGGCATACTTTATGAAACTTCTTCAACGTTTATGGAGTAAGACTCGTTTTGTTTTGGAGAGTGCGAAAAATTTCCCTGCTTATACCGAGGCTTGAAACGTAGAAAAAGTAATTGCGAAGCTATTTCGGTTGTTCAACACTAATCGGCGACTCTCCTTTTATACGTAGCCGGCTCCGTTACAAACCAACCTTTCTCCTTTATATAATAAGATCGGTGGTAAACTTAGTGAGTGACATACGTTTTCTTTAGAAAAACGAACACTAATTGAAACTGGTCCGCGGACGACTGTTGTGGAATGTTGTTGGCGTTACAACGAGATATGTCTTCGGAGTTCACGAATAAGGTGAGTGTAAATTCCAAAAATATTGTTTTGTTAAAGTGGAACACTGGCCGCTTTTTGTAATGCATCGCGCACAATTGAATTCTTGCGTATTTATGCAAAGTTGCTCCAATTTAGCTCGTTTTTTATTCTAATTTATGTTCGTTTGCATAAGCTGCATACGAATATTTCTGTTGGATTGGATAATTATATTCCTGTGTATTAAACGTAAAAAACGGAACGATTTCCAATAGCCGTTTGCACGGTTTTTTTTTCAAAATGCACAAGGAATGTTGTTAGTTGTTGTTAGGTAATTTTTGTATGTATCGTTGTAGGATCGATTTGGAGGCAACCGACCCGTGTCAGCTGGAATGCTGTGAAATTGACTGAACTGGGAAGAAATTGGACAATGGCAAGCGTTGAATTTTATTAATTTATTGATGTCCGTGCGTCCGTGTCTTGATACTAATCTAAATACTGTGTTTTATTTTGTACTTTTCGTTGTAAAAAGAATAACTACACGTGTTTTTTTGTAATATTGAACGCAGCTTGAACGCTAAATACTGGCCGGATTATATAACTTATGATAGACAACCGTATTTCCATCTTTTCATGTCTTTGTTAAAGGTAGTTGAACTATTTATTTTTGTCATCCTTAGATGTGTTGTGCAATCGGTTCGTTGTGTTTATTATGGGGTTTCCATGTTTGCGATTCGCACCTGCGAAAATGTCAAACCGCTGTCCATGTTTGAGTCATTTTACATGCATGTCAACTGCCTACCGTAACCCATGCGAATCGCACGTTTGACATGGTCCTGCAGCGAAAGTGTATCAGATTCATACTAGATCCGTACTATTTTGAAATAGATCCATACTAAATCCAAAATCGCTGCGGGACCCTGTCATTTACATCGACTCAAACATGGACAGCGGTTTGACATTTTCGCAGGTGCGAATCGCAAACATGGAAACCCCATTAGCAATCCGACCGGGAATCACTGTTCATTAGTTCTTAGTCCTGATTTTATCTTCGGTTGTTTACAACGTTCGTACATGAATTAAAAGTACTCTGCCCAACGTTATAGTTAGGGAACAAACTTATACTCAAGTAATGTATCATATTATAATAACAGCTTTATTTTATTATACCTTCCAGCTTTTCAGTCGATTATTCCCACTGATGCCGTTTCTTATCGATTATCTTATTGTGTTTTCCAATCAAAATTGTTATTATGTGTATTTGTAAACAAGTTCGCTTCAATAAACTATTATCCTACTGTCTTGTGTTACCTGGTATTATGTGCTGCTTAATATATAATCATGTGTTATGTTCTTGGATGGCTAAGTAAAATCAACCGGGTCGCGGCCATTTTTGAGCCATCTTTTATAAATGAAAACCGTGGATAATAGGAAAACAATAAATGTTTCCAGTGAATGCTCTATTTCCATATTAATGTGCTCCTTATTCCTTACTACTATACTAGTCACTAGAAATTCGATTTACCAAGCTTTCCATTCAGCCCCACATATCACCGCTTTTTTCGTTTCCATCTTTTTGCCTGAAATGGAGCTCGTGCGTGCACGTGTGTGACGTGTTTGCACACTTGCATTCTATATTGCACGCCTACAATCTACGGTATATAGTTGTGTATGGGTATGAATAATAAAAAATATTTATATGAATAGCGCTTCTTTTCTGGAAAGCCGCGTGTATATCTTTCTTAATTAATGGTATAGTTAAAAAATATCGGTTAGTCAAACATAGGGGTTACCTGAAATGGGCCTGACCCTTTAAAGCGGAATAATAGTCGGTTTCTGAAACGTATGCTGAACGTTGTGTTTACTGTGGATTGTGGATATTCATGTAAGTGCGCGATACCGCACTATTTTTATTTTTATTATATTCATTAGCATACAACACGTGGGAACCCAGTTGGTCCGCCATGCGTTTCAAAAACCGGCTGTTTTATCCCTTTACAACTGACAAGTTAACTATTATAAAACATATTCAGATCGCCGTTTGGGAAAATGCACTCGTTCAAAAAGGTGGCCTTTCAATGAGTGATGACGGGAAAGTTTTAAAAAGAGAACAAAAAAGTATACGAGCAAAACGGCAGGCGGAATTTCAGCCCGTTTTTGTACGGTGAGATTTGTATCTTATTTTGTCTTCCTGTCATTTTCCGTTAAAAAAATAATTAAACAGTGGTTTTATATCTATCGTAGCTCGTAACTTCTGACTAAATCTCCAAAGCTTTTTGCGTTCCTAAGTATCCTATGCAAATTGTTGGTGCCCGTCTGAAGTTTCAGGCATCAAATTTACATAGGATACATAGCATATGCAAATTTCCCAAAGTAGGTACAATACTGCTTTAAAAAGAAACGCTCATAATTCAGATGCACGTGTAACAATCCTAGCGATCAATGTGTTCCGAACAGGAATCCATTAGAGGTTTGCTCCTCATTCTACCTGTTTCTGATTTTATACAAATTATTACACACTGTTTATTGTTTCTATTCTCGTAATTACAAGGGTTATTAGAAAAAATCACAATATAAAAAAGAAATAATTATCTGTGTATAAAAAAAGGAAAGAAATAATTATTTCCTTTAAACTTATTATCAACTGCTACAAATCTTTAATTTTCCCCTTTGTTTTAGCTAAACGCTCTTGTGTGTCTCTGTTTTGAAGAAGTCACTGCAGGTTACATATGGCCCTGCTATCCAACTACGGAGTGGACTGTCAAGGTTTGCCGTCTTATTTTTAGCGTTGCATGACAGCCGACGTGTATGCAAGAACGTGATGAGGAAATTTGGCGCGAAATGCACGTGGGCTTAGGCTTGGGCTTAGGCTTACCGGGGGGGGGGGCAAAATTGCTTCATTAAGGTTTTTACGCGTCTGTCCATTTAATAAATAGACCTAACCCCTTGCAGACCTGTCGACAGTGCTCTTTTTCAAACACTTGTGTGGACCCTGAAAGACCGAATGCTACAATGCCGTTTACACATAATGTATCATGCCTTTGCCAGGGAATATCGAACAATTGCGTGATTCATCCGAAAGTTGGTTTTTATTTTATTTTTATTTTTTTTTGGGGTTTGATTTGATGTGCCAATTTTTTTCTGGTTCTTAACAAAATGTTCAGAACTCATGGTCAGAAGTAGTCTCCATGATTATTAATTGATGTGCATTATGATCATTGCCATTTTCGTGCTCATTATCAGCTAGCGTATCAGTAATCAATAGTTTAGTTTTACTAGGCTTAGTTTTAAAATGCACTGTGGATTTGTTTATTTGTTCATTTTTATTTACAATACATATTTGCAGGAAGAAATTCGATGGTGGAACCCGAATAATTACACAATTTACCCGATGGAAAAGCCCACACCACCAACACTAATTAACGAGAATATCGATTTTGAGGTATTGTGTGAGCATACTGTAGTTTATGAAGCTACACTACACTACTATACAAAACGTGTCGAACAACCGTTGATGGTAAGATATTGGCAAACGAAAGCCAAACAGGGTGCCATATTCTGGACCCAAACTTTGTGGGCTAAACCCAAACCCAAACTAGCTAATAAATCTGAATTAAACCCTCTACGCAAATTTAGGTCCCATTCGACATGGGAGCACTGTTCGATGACGTAACAAACGAAAAAAATCATAATCATTGACAATGATAAGACTAATTCCAATATATTAATTCAACTAATTAATGTGTGTGTTTACATGATATGGGGGGGGAGGGCGTGGTCAAGTGGCGAGGCCCTTGCTCACGCCACCGGTCACTGGTTCGATCCCGGGCCGGAACCCCCCTCACCCCACCAAAGGTGTAAAAGTTGGTAGCTGGCTAAACCAGCGGAGATAAATCGACTTCCCGAGCAGATTGGCCACCGGGAAGTTTAAATGGCCAGTATGTCCAGCCTCTGAGCTGGACCCCGGTGCACCGTTTCCGTGGATTCGGTTGATATAACCCGGTTCACTTTATCTTTATCTTACATGATACTAAAATGTCTTTATGGGCGGAGCCTCATAAAAGGGCGGAGCTTGTGGAAATCAACTTCCAATTTAGGGTGTGTTCGACAAGGGTACGATGACTACAAGAACCAAGGAGACGTTAATATTTATGGTAGCAGAATTACCGCAAGAATCACGGATGAACCTGTCATATACGCTTCAAGAGTTTGTACTTCGGTGCACGTTCAATGGAAAGGATTGTGACATGGAAAAGTAAGAAATTTAAAGCAGTATGACACGTGATCTTGAAACTTATTCTACAACAGTATCATGTATGATAAAAAAATCTGTATAATAAACTCTGCTTTTGTCACCCCCCGTTCTCTGTTCGCTCTCTCTCTCTCTCTCTCTCTTGCTCTCTCTCTCTCTCTCTTTCTTTCTCTCCCTATCTCTCTTTCTCTCTCTCCCCCTCTCTCTCTCTCTATCTCTCTCCCACTCTCTCTCCCTCTCTCTTGCTCTCTCTCTCCAAATTTCGAGTTATTTTCGTTCTTCGTTTTCAGGGACTTTCAGCTTCATGTGGATCCAGAGTACGGAAATTGCTACACTTTCAATTTTAACGATTCTGTTGTTCTGAAGGTGGGTTACTTTGTCAACATTATAGAATACAACCAATTTATTGTCGTGTTACGCATCTCTGAGACTACCATACGGGAGACCGTATAGATGTTTTAACCACGATTTATAGTCAAAAAGGTGTCTGAGGCGATAACGCCTAGGTACAGTGACGTTAACACTAGTGTTTCTTAATTTCTGGTCTTTCTACATTACAAAATCTAACAAAGAATGCGTACTCCGAAAGTCGATAAGAAACCTTTCTCACGCATGAAATTCGTTAATTTTTGTTTTATTTATGTATCATGTATGCTTTTCGTTTATTTCAGAACAGTCGTGCGGGACCAATGTACGGTCTTCGTCTCCTATTGGATGTGCATCAGAATGACTATCTACCGACTACTGAAGCTGCCGGTGTACGGCTTGTCGTTCATGAGCAAGTGAGCGTTGACATGGTTTCCTTAGGAAAGATACCTAAAATAACAAATTATCCAACATAACATATGTATTTCACCGTCGATTATCTCCAATCTCTGTCTAATACGCTTTCGGGCTTCCTTTACTACTTGCGGGGAACATACCATATTCGTATTCTGACAACTAATTTTCTGATTTTCTATTATTTCAGGATCAAGAACCATTTCCGGACACATTCGGTTACAGTGCCCCAACCGGTTTCGTTTCTTCGTTTGGTTTGAAAACGGTAGGGGAGTATCTTAGGGAATGTCCCTTCTCTATAATTTGTGTATTTATTATCTGAATACGTTGTAGAACATAGTGCGGAAAGAAATCAGAAATCATTTTCTGCAAAATAATTTTTTCAACACTAAGTTCTACTTACTACTTAGATACACAAAGTATACAAAAGGGACAAAAATTACCGCGTCTCTTCAAAAAAAAAATTACTGTATAGATGCAACCTGACAGCAGGTTAAGTTTCTTGATGGTTTCTTTATCATGTGTCCTCACTTCGCCTACTAAGACTTTCATGTTCCTTTATGTACTACATTGCACACGGTTGATTTATCTATGGTGTATTTCAGAAATTCCTACAACGTCTTGACGCACCGTACGGTCAATGTTCGGACACGTTTCGGCCGGAGCCGTATATTTATAGGGAACGATATTCACCGGAGGTATGATTTGGTCCTATTACGATACTTGGTCTACGCAATTACAATCCCCTTAGTCGCGACGCCTTATTCCCTTCGGAGTTCCCGCACGGGACGCGATGTCACAAGTCACAAGCTTCAGAGGACGTACGAGTTTGAGGAGATAGAGAGGGAGAGACAGTGCGCATAAAAGTTTCTGGCTGCAGAGTTGTTGACTTTTTTTGTGAGTCATTCAAGGTATCAGTATTTTGCCGTAGACACAATAATTGCTTATTTGATGATTGTTCAAACAAGTATTTGCTATGCTACCATGAGTTCAGTCTGGAGTTTACGGAATTATTTTCAGGGATGCTACCGCAATTGCTTTCAATTGCTTGTCTTGAAAGAATGTGGATGTGGGGACCCGAGATTACCATTACCGTATGAATACAATCGACCGTGCAACGTTAGGAATCGAACAACGCGTGAGACTTTCTCAGATTTACGTAAATGTATTGTACGCTTCAAGAGCGTGCATTGAAGGGAGTACAAGGTTTGCTTATGACATGTTCCGCCGAGGTCCTGAGCACAGGCGACCAGTTCAAGTTGACAAATTTCTCGCCGACTAGGGTAAATTAGAAAGCAAACGCAGATTAGTGATTAGCATTTTATAACAGGTGAGTTTTCCTATATTTTTTTTGTGGAAACCCATGCGTAACCCTCTGAATTGAACATCCAAGTTTTTCGAGATAAAGGTGAATCTTGAACCATTGAAAACCGTACCATTGTCGGAAATGCAAATAAAAACATACGTGAGCACAAGGCTAACCCTAAGCCTAAGCCTAAGCACTTAGATTAAAGCATTATTAAAGTCTCATTATTCAGTGAAATGTCTTCGAAGTATCACAGAAGCGTCTGGCGGATTTCATCATCTGCAGTCGGATTGTAAGTCATTGCCTTCCTATTTATAAACTAATTTTTAGAGAAATATTTTGTTTTGCTGGCTGTATGTACTATAGCTTCAGTAGTACTTTCGCCCAAATCACGTCTCTCTTCCTCTTTGTCGTTTTCTCATGAAAAATCAATTCAAAGTTGATAATTTCTTCTTTTCTTCCACCATTTGGGCTCTTGTTAGTCGAGACGTATTGTGAAGATGTGAAGCACTGTTTCTTTTTGTTTTTTCAATATATATATTTTTATTTGTTAACCAATAAACATTCTCTCTGCCTCTCTCTCTCTCTCCCCTCTCTCCTCTCTCTCTCTCTCCACTAGCCTAAGAACTACATCCCGCCAAACAACTTGCAGGTCAATGTGTGCAGCCCTGTACTGAGAACGTATTCGAGACTGCCTATTCTGCTGCAGCATGGCCTTCAATGAATTTCAACATTGGAGAGAATTGTCCTGCCGTACACGATATAGTCAACGATACGGATGCCTGCACGGAGTATTATCGGTGAGCAAAAATTAAAGGGACAGGCTCTCTATTACAAATGCTCTTACACTTTAAAGCGATACATCACCCGGTTTCTTTGAGCGTGCTCCTTTATTCAAGGTTCAACTGTTAGTTCAACTGTTTCTAGTTCAACTGATCAAAATATTGTTCAAAGCTTGTGTTATCGGAGAGGTCCTGAGCGTTAGGCGACGAGTTCCATATGATGCAGCCGATGCATTTTCTTGGGATTTGTATTCATTTTCAGTTCGACAATATACATCAATTTATTTAATTTGCTTTAGATTGAACACTGCGTATTTGGTAAGTTGTTGTTGTTTGTTGTTAGTGTATTTGTCGAACGTTGAACGTTGTGTGCAGTTGTTTATTTTAAATTTTAATTGCACGCGACTAGGAGCTGATGTGTTTTTATCTCAAACATCTTTTTAAGTCTTTGTCTAAAGTGGTATAACAGCCGGTTTTCGAATAAATCCATTCGCTGCTTCAAAATAGTAATGCTATTTTACGTAGTAATTCTTCACAAGCTTTTTCAGGAAATTTACTACGAACAACTGAATTTTGAGAATCTCAGAGAAACTGCCGGATATACGGTTTGTACTTTTTTCTTTTTTTTCTTTTACGCTTCAAGTGCATCACCTTTATTCAATGGTGGTACAATACAGTTTCAGTTTGCTTATGACATGTTCCGCAATGATTAATTAAATACATAACGCAGCTAATTATTTGATTCAAAGGTTCCTAAGCGAAGCATTAACTGTCTAGTTACTTTACATTTACTAATATCGATTCTCTCTCTGTTGAGTTGCGATAGTGCATACAGAAAGTCGTGCGTATTTAAACCCTTAATTTCAGTTAGTCAACTGACGTTCCTTTCGCAAACCACGTGTCACACCCCTTTAACCCCTTAATTTCAGTTAGTCAACCTATTCTCTGACTTTGGCGGTAACATTGGTTTGTGGATCGGCTTCTCCGTCATTACAATCTGCGAAATTATGGAATTATTCTTCGAATTAGCATATTATTTCTTATACATCAAACCATTACGACTGCACAAGAAGATCAAGCAAAAGAGGCAACGGTAAGGGGATTTTTTCACCGTTTCGGTTGGCGGCTCACTTATGGCGAACTTCTAGCTCACATTCTGCTTTCACTACGCGCCACTGGTGCGCCGCCATGTAAATCTCATCAGTGAAATGGTTACTCTTCGCGCTCCAAAAGGAGTAACATCTTGTTTCTGAAACGATCCTTCAAGTGATCCCACGGTCGCTATGTTGCCTTACAGTGTATGCAATGGCTGCGCGAGTCTAATTGTACTCGTCGTTTGCATACAACATACGGGAATTCAATCGTCAAAGTGTCCAAGATACTTTTCAAAAACCTGCCGTTCTATCGCTTTAATCTATAATTTCAGTCGCGCGCACGGTCTGTCGTTGCCGCAGCTCCTGGTGAAACATATCCCTAAGCACGGTGATAACGTGGGTACTGATGAGAGCGGAACACCGAAGGACCCACTTTCGCACAGAAGACAGGCTGTAGATATATCAGCAAGTATGGATGAACAAGCCTTCACGTCAAATAGATATGATAAAGTGTACTAAGTACGCCGCTTTGG
The DNA here is from genome assembly GCA_036852015.1 of Pelodera strongyloides. Classification (NCBI taxonomy): domain Eukaryota; kingdom Metazoa; phylum Nematoda; class Chromadorea; order Rhabditida; family Rhabditidae; genus Pelodera; species Pelodera strongyloides. The sequence goes on along the minus strand of JAANDG010000940.1, from coordinate 12,224 downwards.
GCTTTGAGATATTGCGCTTCCGCAAGTGATTAGAATTTTCATTATTTATTAGTTTGTAATCGACAAACTATCATTAGTATTTAATCTTAGAAAAACTAGCGTTGTGCCAAGCTAAAGGAAAGGGTCAAACCCAAACGGAGAGACGTACTGAATTTCTGGTGGAAAACAAGGCTGTTTCAATAACAGTATTGCAAAAACTTCCGAAATTCTCTTTTTTTCTACACTAGTAAATTCAAACTTTGGTATATCTGTTATCTGTATGCATGATTAGGATATTCAGCGGGTTATATTTTTTTTTGTCAAAATTTAGTACTCATTTATGAGTTTATTTTCTTTAACCACGAACATTACCGTTTGAACTATGGGCTTTTCGGATTGCCCTGAAGATATAACTAGTCTGTATATTTTTAAAAGAAGAGTCGCATGTATCCACAGGCAAAGAGACCGTCCTCTATCAAGTTTAAAGAGATCAGAACCCTGTTTTATAATTTTACGCTGGCACCTGCACCTCTCGGGCACTACGCCACCATATTCATCTTGGGCCCTTTACCGTAGGGACGAATTCCCTTTAAATGTTTGTGTTATTAGTTGTTGTTTGAATTTGTGCTCTATGTTTAAAAGTGATCTCTATTGATTTTATGCAAATACGTATATAAGTCAGATAAACTGACGTGGTATGAACAGGTTTGATTAAAGCGAAATACCACCCGGTTTGGGGTTTTTCCACCAAAAATAGTTTGAAAAAAGTTATAAACGAAAATAAACATAAAAACACAAACAAATAAGTTCATCTTGCATAAAAATGTTCTCAAACAACCATTTTTTGCGATTTTGTATGGGAAAATTCGCTTCCGGCGATTTGCCGATTTTAATACTAGCACGGCCCCGGAAAAATCGAGGGATGGCCTTTTCAAATGATCACACATTCCGAAGCATCCAAATGACGAAATGTTGACAAAATATTTTGAATTTGGCTAGTAAAAGTCCAAAAATGCACTTTTTGAAAACAGCGGTAAACGCACGGTTGTTAATCCTCCTCTTTTCGTATTTTTTTGTTGAGACCGACCGCTATTTCGCTTTAAGCGGTATGACGGCCGGTTTTTGAAACACTCAACTGCATTCCCATGTATTATACGTGTCTACTCTGTGTCTTACTTTCCGTCACCGATGGGCACAGTAAATGGTAAAAGTCCAGGCCATGCTTGGGAAAGCAAGAATAAACAATACGTTTCAAACACACATGCAATTCCGCTCTAAAATTCAACCAACTTTGTTTAAAAATCCTTGATTGGTCTTTCGTATGCCATTTTGTTTCCTATAGTGGTTCTTTCTTTCTCTGAATAAAATTTTTTACCGTTTTTGCACGAACACAACATAGTAATATTTTATTGTATTGTTTTCAGTAACCGAGGTGGAAATGTTTCTTTCTACGCGTTTCTTTTATGGTTTCTATAATTAGACCGTGAAAATGTGTGACAGAAAAATGTAAAGGAACTGTAAAAGTCAAAACTTCAATTCCAGAACAGCATATTTGGTTCAGTTTGACTTCGAAACTTATTTACGTATTTTTTTTAAGAATACGTAATGAAAATATGAGACACACAATGAGATATTATGTGCGCGCTTGCACAAGTATTTTAAGACACATACCAGACATCTGTCGCCACCTAAGGCGAAATACCAGCCGGCTTTTGAAACGCATCGCGGACAACTGAATTCCTATGTATTTATGCTAATGTTCTCGAAGTTATCTCGATTTTTTATTCTAATTTATGCTCATTTGCGTAAGCTGCCTATGAATGAAGGTGCCCGCGATGCGTTTCAAAAACCGACCGGTATTTCGCTTTAAAGGGTCAGGCCCATTTCAAATGACCCCTATTTTTGATGATTCCATCTAGTTCTCGATGTCAAATATAGTAGGATGCAATATTTTTCTTATTTTCAAGCAAAAAATTCACACACTATTCGGCAGTTTACCGTGGGCAGTCATACCCAACTATTTATCGCAGTTGCACGACCCTTCGCGCTCATTGGCCAATATCGCAATTGCCACGCCCAATAGAGCATATAGCCCAATTAGCGCGAAGGGGCGTGACAACTGCGATAAATAGTTGGGTATGACTGGCAATGGTAAATTGCCGAATACTGCGTGAATTTTGCGCTTGAAAATTAGGAAAATATCATATCCTACTATATTTGACATGAAGAATCAGATGGAATCATCAAAGATAGGGGTCATTTGAAATGGGCCTGACCCTTTAAAATACTTTTTGTTTCAAGATACGCACGAAAAATGGACATAGCATACCTATATGAACGTATACAACGTATCTTACAGAAAGCATGTAACAAGGCTCGATTTCGCTCATTATTTAGAGTTTCGAAAAGGTTTGCCTACTCATGCTATATGCCTGAAACATAGAAAAAGATATGTCAAAGCTATTCGCAATATACTCTATATCCGCGCGCATCAGTAAATCTTCACTAATTAAATAATGTCTTTTAGACTTATCCTTTTACTCGCGTTTTACTCTCTCTCTCTCGCTCTCTCTCTCCCTCCCTCTCTCTCTCTCTTTACTTTTCTCTCTTTATGTCCCTTCTCCAAGCTTTATACACTAATGAGATTGAAGGTTGAACTCCGGCCATGTCCGCACTGACTTTATTATAATACATATCCGGAATATGATTATCCCTAAAATGGCATTTTCTTTGGCTATTTTACCACCAAAGAACTCATTTGTGAATGATTTTGTTCCTCTATGTAGGAAGAGCAAGACCATTAATTATTCACTAATTTCGAACTCTAAGCTGTAGCGCGTAGGACTTTAATTTAATTATATATTTTAATATGTTTTGTTTTAAAGCGGTATTGGTTTGTGGTATACTAGACAAGTGCATTCTGATGTATTCTATGCAAATTTATGTGTTTCATGTATGCTACGCTTTGTTAGTTTTTTTATTTGCCTTCAGGTTCATATCTTTCAATTAGACTCATGTCAGCCTCAGCTGGTAGAACGTATAACCCTTATAAAAGACCTCGGGCAACCATTTCGTGACCGGTTACCGACCATGTAGCGGCCAATGGGACTCTGTCGTGCCCAACTGATTTAACGGTTTTCGGGAAAAATTTGGTCCTCACGTGTATCCAAGTGGTTACCGAATAATGTGGCACTCGAAAAAATGGTTTCTTTGCTTGAAGATTGAACTGCTAGTCGCAGCTAGTTTTCTATTACTGGATTTGGTGAAAAGCCACTGCGCTGGTAAGATAAGCTGATGCTGATGGTACTGGTAACTTCAACTATGAACGTTTAATTAACTATCTCTTTGAATCTTTTACATGATTCTCTTTCTACTAGAACCCCTGGACATATGATCCTGTCATTCTGGAGATTATTTTTTGACTTTGTCATACTATACAACAACGAATTATTATTAAGTAGTGTTATGTATCGATTACTCTTTTCATTCGCTTAATGCGATAATCCCCGGAGGTGGCGCGCTCGGACCCTTACATAACTAAATGATAATACAACAGCCGAACGATCATTGGGACGTTCAAGGAGAGTGAGAGAGAGTAAGAGAGAGAGCGAGAGAGAGAGAGAGAGAGAATAAGGGAATAAGAGAGAGAGAGATGACTACAAAGAGATTAGGGAAAGTATATTGAGAAAGCAAGGTATTAGAAGACCGTCAGTCAGGATATGACTGATTCTTCTGATTTTATTTTATGTGCGAGTCTAAAAATCAACGTCCGACAATTTGTATGGAGGCGTGCGGATTTTCATTATTTCATTTTTTTCCCTCTCTTTCTCTCTCTCTCTTTCTCTCTCTCTCTCTCTCTCTCTCTCTCTCTCTATTTTCCTCTTTCTCTCTCTATCTCTCTGCCTCTCGTTCTCTTTGAAATCATACATGAACCCAGTAATAGAAACTTCTACTGAAAGTCTTCCGTAGACGGCTAATCATTTCTTCTAAATTAAATAACATTTATTAGACACAAAATTGTAACGCACAGGTCTGTCAACACCTGTCTTCTAACAAGCACAAATTACGCAACCTTGTCTTTACCTTCAACATTGTGTACGTGCATATACATTCGGGAAATATCCGAATTTAAAGCAGTACTGTATCAACTTTGGGAAATTTGCATATGATACTTATTTCCTACTTATCCTATACAAGTTTTTGATGCCCGTCCCTGTTGTGTCTAGTATTTCACAGTATTACTATTCAGAATGGTAAAGAAGGCCTCCTGGGTTTTCGTAAGTCCATATATAGTACAGACGTACAGACCGGCTATGAGCTATGACATCATTCCTTTCAAGGGATAAGATCACATAGTCCAACAGTTTCCTCGTTTTTCTGCGTTCTAACTCGTGATTTTAGGATATTCGTTTTCGCTCTGTTTTCTCTAGATATTTCTACTTGTTAATTTCCTTCCATAAATGCAATTTCCGGCTTGATTGCGTTAGTTTTCCAATACATACCCACATGGGCTTATTTTTTTCTTTCGCAACAAAAGACCACAAAACAACGTGGTGATGGTAATATCCTATTTTTGATTATCTTCATGACATTTACATAGAAGCACGCCCGAGCAGTTCCAGGTTACATTAAATGAAATGATTTATTACTGACAGACAAAAAAAAAGTTACATTGAGTTACATTGAGCTTCCAGTTCCCTAATTGCCTAATTTTCGCAATTAAAGGGACAGGCCCACGAGAAAAAAAATTGTCCTCAATTTACTTGCACAGAATGTCCGGAATCTCAGAAATATTACTGCGAAAACCGCATCTCTTTGCATCTAGAACTCGCAGTTATATTCTATGCTAAACAGTTCGGCCAGGCGCCGTAGGCTGAAACCATTTTTTGCTCTGTTATGGCAGTACAGTATTGGAAACCCTTTGTTATAATGGCAGCAATGTTCTTCATTCGTTTAACAATTAGTATTTAGAGAAAGAATGCCAATGGACGGATCTGAACTTGAACTATGTATTTTAACCTTTCTGACTACGGTGCCTGGCCGAACTGTTTAGCATACAATATCTCTGCGAGTTCTAGATGCAAATAGATGCGGTTTTCACAGAAATATTTCTGAGTGTCCGGACATTCTGTGCAAGTAAATTGAGGACAATTTTTTTCTCGTGGGCCTCTCCCTTTAAAGGGACATGATCATGGAAAATGTTTTTAGACATGTTGTTTACTTCGCAATTACGATCCTCTTAAAATTTGAACAAAATACGATCGCGAACATTTTCTTTCGATATTTTCCGCGTGGCATCCGCTTTTGAAGCGTATGCAGGATGATGCATTCGGATGCAGTGTATGCAAATTACTGAGCGAATACTGCACGATTTTTATTCTGAATATATTAATTTGCATGTCACATATGAGATTGCAGTGGTCCAAAATACGTTTCGAACTCCGGTCGCTAAGGAATATAGCTAGTTCATAGCACTATAGCAGCTTTTGAAAGGTGGCCGAATATTCTTTAATTTGCCGTGTGTTTGCTCCCGATGCTACACATATATGAGCAAAATCAGATACTTGTGCACCAGTTTGCTGATACAAGACTGTCTTTTTTTTATTGAATTTTTTAATGAATATCAGAGGCCAATTAAAGAGTTGAGTGGGTGTGCCCTTTTACTGATTCGGAATTGTTTGAAAGGGAGTTCGTTGTGGTCATACAATTTTCAAACAAACTCTTCTCCTTTATATAATAAGATGACATCTTATCTAGATAAAGATGTACCAGATTTTTCTTTACTTACAGTTTTCGCTCAATTCTTTTGTTGAGGAAAAAATATTGAAGTATGGAGAATACCTCATATTGGGAGAACTTTGTTTCTTAATAAATCTCATTTTGCCAAATTGTTTTGTAAATGAGAACAAGTACGATTTACTGTCACAGCCACATTCACTAATATAATAATATAAGTCATTGCACCTGAAAGCTAAGGGGGGCGGGCAGTCGGGCCCACCAAGTGGAACCTACATTTATTAGTTGTTCATAATTTGTATATACATGGTGTTTATTATAATATATACACACTAAGTTTAACCGGATTTACCACTGTGAAGCTTTTCAAGTAAGTTTTACGTGAAGGTATGTAGAAAAGCTTCACTATTGTGAATCCGGTTAAAACTTGGCCTGTAGCATAACAAACACCCTTCATACAAATTATAACCGACCCATTAATAATCTAACAATGAGCGGATTCATACTTTTTATATTCATTATATTTTCATACCATTTTTATCCGAGACCTATTTGTGAGAGATCTGTGACAGGAGAATCGCATGTTTTGTGATTCTTATGCCTATTCGCAATTTCAATTCTCACTAAAGTAGTTATTTCTGCACGATCCCTATATTCTCTATATTCTCCTTATTATTAGACTACAATGTCAACAAATGTTTATTAAGCCTAAGCCTTAGCCTAAGCCTAAGCCTCATTTTGTCATATCATTAGAGTAAAATGTCATCGACCGGAAAAGGTATCTATGGAAATTCACCACCGATTCGAAAAATGACCACGAGCCGCGAATCGTCTATGGAAACAACTGACAGGTTAGTTTTCGATTTCTTATTAATAAAAAAACTCCTTCACGCTTGGTAAGCGCTCCTTTCTTCATGTCTGAATGGTTCAATGTTTCAAATCTAATGACTTGTTCCTTAGAAAGTGTCCTGCGCATTCGGCGAGTTTCAGTTGACAAATTGCTCGACGTCTTAGGGCTTTAGGCGACGACCCAGATATATCGATCCTTATTTGTTTGCCATGTTTTTTTTTATTTTCTTTAGGGTACAGGTATAAAATAAGTGGTTTAGATACACTTTTGGCTACGCTAGTGAATTGGTCAACCATGAGAGTACCGTATCCACCGCTAAGCGATTACGCCAACGCCTTCAGAGGCAACAGAGCGGACAGTCTGGTAGGTTATTCACTGGGTATATGTTGTAAGCAATTAGAATAATTAGAATAATTCCTTTCCCTGGGCAATTAGCCACCGTAGATGAACAGTAGCGTAACGACAATCAGGATATTCTTGCGGTAATTAGGCACCATGAGCCAAGGAGAATTGGCTACCACAACCAATGTCAATTATTCTTTGGGTAATTATATACAGTAGCGCCGTTGGTAATCAGCTGCTGTATTGCAATTATGTTATTGACAAATAAAATATTCACTGAAGAGACATGTAGAGCCATAAGAAACCATGTGCAGTCGCCGCGCGCATAAAGGATGGTCCAACGCGTCGCGGTGTTGGATGCGCATGAGGTGAGCCAAGCGTGCGCGAAATGTTGAGCGATACTCGTTAAACTACTTCGTGTTTGTTTGGCGCCGTGAGGGAAATAGTAAACTAGAGTTATTTCACCGATTTATTTTCAATAAACGTCACATCCGTGTTACATAGTTGAAATCGCTCTCCATATTGTGGCCATTATGGGATTAACTCCGAAAAATTGTTTTTTTTTTAACAGCTCTGCCTCATACTTGCTTATCGCTTACGTAGAGCGTATGTAGCGCGTTATGTAGTACGAATGATCTTTCGGCCGATTAACGTAATCGTGTTGCACTTTTGCACAGAATTAAGGATAACTATTTTGCAAAAAAAAAAAACACAAGCCATCGAAAAATTTTCGCGTTCAAATTGTAGAAAAAAAACGACAAATCCGAACATTCCCGGAATCTTTAATTTATTCGATATCAGCGGTGAGGCATCCCAGTACGAGTTTCTGTTTAAAGCGAAATGCTAGCCTCTTTGGAAAATTTGCATATGGTAAGCAAATCCTATGTATCCTATGCTAATTTTGTACGATTGCCGTGGACGATCGTACAAAATTAGCATAGGATACATAGGATTTGCTAATCATATGCAAATTTTCCAAAGGGGCTAGCATTTCGCTTCAACTAAAAATATTTTTTCCAAAGCGACCAAAGTTTCTGAAAAAAATTGTTTTGATAAGATTAGATTTGTTTACGAGCATCGTGTTTTTCACAAGTGTCAATAATTTGAGAAGCTAACTAACAAACAACATGAGGAAGTTGCAGAACTGTCATAGCTGGCTTCTATAGAGAAAAATATAGGGGGTAAACGCTGAGAATAGGTAAAGTTAGGGATGGACATGGGGTTAGAGTTAAAATTATAAATTGTATGTTACTTGCCTAGAGGTTGGTAGAAAATAGCACATTGACATAGATTAGGCTGATCACAGTTAAAATGAGAGGTCGGAGGCTGTAAGCGTAGTCCCGTAGACACGTTTGGACAACGTTAGCTTTGTCTATGAAAAAAGTAAGAAAACCCTTTTATACTTCAAAAGCATTCTGCTATTCAAGGATGGTTCAGTTCATTGTTGAAATCTTGTGATTTGCCATTTCTCCGCAACGGTCCTAACAGTGTAGACGACAGTTCCAGCTGATAAATTGTTCGACGTCTTCAGAGGGTTAGGGCCAGGAAGCAGGAAGTTTCAAATTTGTCAGATCCGACGGGTTGCGTGGTTGTGAGGCAAGAGCGCTAACCATGATACCACCCGACCCAATTCCCAATTTACCATGTCTATATTTAGGTCTCTCCGGTCGGCGTTATACCGGCGAGAGTAGCGATGGTTCATCTTTGGTCGGTACACCCACGGATACTGGTCGTTCTTTTACATTCACGGCAGTGCACAGGAACCTGATTAAGGACGAGAGGAAACCCTCGGTGACGGCGAACCTTAGCGAGCTGATGCTGGAGGTGAGAGACAATTCCCTTTAAAGCGATATGGAACGTGGTTTGTGAGATTTTATGTGCCTTTCTGTGTCACACAGAATTTTGAACTCATTGGTTGAACTAAGACGCCCACCTCTTACTCCTCTTTGTAGTGCTTATTAAAATACCTCTTTAGTAACTTCCCAGCAGCTCCATACTTTCAATTTACCATTTTAGCACTATGTATACTTGTATACAATTATCATGCGTCGTAAATTATAGTGCGAAATTAGTTCGCTTTCGAAATTCGCTAACAAGGAAACTAATTAACTGACCACCGACCGAGTTTAATAGTCTCTTTTGTTATTTTGGAACATAAAAAGAAACTCTTTTTCGAAATTACTTCCTCCAACGGACAACTTACACGGGTGGAAATTACGTTAGTACTTCGACTAGACTTCAACTATTTCTTGAGCTCTATATACCTCAAAGACACCTTGTTCATTCACCAGATGTTACCTCAAATCAAAATGAGCTCTATCACAAAATAATATTCATATTTATTACTGAAAAGCAAAAATCGATTTTTCCTCCTGTAAATGCCACAGGAATGTTCACTAAAGAAAAATTCACCTCGATTTCACATGAAAGCTACCTGCATGATGTAAGTTGGAAACACGAATTTATATTAAAATCGGTTAATCAACCATGAACAATTTTTATTTTTGTCAATATAAATAAACATGTGCACTGCCTTCTTGTTTGTCACGTACATTGATAAACACGGGTTAACCGCGACAATCTGGCTCCGCGGAGTTTCTCTTGGCGAACAAATGGCGATATTGCGGCGAACCAACATCCCTATAATCTTTTCAGGCGATTCACTATGAGGACACGAACCTTGTGGAACGCCTGCTCGCCACACACAGTTTCACTAAACCCTTATCTACTTCACCGTCAATTGGTATAGTTTGACATGATTCGCTATGTTATCGGACGCAGAGACGCGCGAGTGGCTAGCCACGCTTTTGTGAACGCGCGCATAGTTATCCGGATCCGCGCAGTTACCCGCGTACGCGGACAGGTGCGCGGTGGATAGATAGCGTGTACCGTGTAATACTAAATGGTGAGGAGTTACCGCGCAGCTCAACAATGCAAATCCGCGCACCCAGCAAAAGTTTTGGTAGATGCGCATTCGAGGTTCAGACTAGTATAGTTAAATTTCCATATTGCTGTAAGGAGCTACGCTAGTCTAATAGGCAGGATCGCTTTTTGAAGCATGACATCTGTTCAGTTTGTAAAATTGAGCTACGTTTCAAAGAACTATGAAAACAAACAAATTTGTTCCACAGGCAATGCTGCAGTAATAGATTGCAGTAGACAAAAAATATGTTCTCATTATATTGTAAATCTTCGCTCACTCATGGAGTCATGGGGTTTACAATCACGCTTAAAGAAACTACCGTACTACGGAACTACACGAGAACATTCTCTAATAAAGTTCCAAAATACGCTATTTTTGGCAGAACAACGCACGGTTTTTGGCGGCATACCGGCAAACCCCATCAAAAATTTCAAACGTTTTGCCAAATATACACATTTTTCGTGAAAGACACTGTCAAACAAAAATACACAATTTTGTTCATAGGAGGTCTCAGTAGGGACTAATTATTGTTCATCAACTAAGTAATAACTTTAAAGGGCATGTCAAGGGGGATTCTGCGCAGAAAGGCATCTCCAGGCGCAGACTAAGTAAATCTCAAAAGGCGCCCAATACAGTAACCCATAAAAATGGCGCCAGAATAAAATATTTGAGATTTTGTCATAAACGTGAACAAAACACGCCGCAACGCAAGCAAACGGGCGCGTTGCGGCGAGCCGGTCATTCAAGCCGTCCCGTGGACAGAGATTTGGCTTAGCTCTGTCCGCACGACTAGAATCCCATACTGAAGGGGTTTTTTGGAGGGGTTTGAAATTGTTTTTCTTCTTACATGAAAGTTTTTGTTTATTTTTATTTTCACTTTCCTTACCTTCAAAACGCAAGCTTTTTTTTGAGCCAAACATGCAAAACCGGCTTGACATTCCCTTTAAAGCTAACACAACAAATTTTTTTTCGTGAAACGTATGTCGGTATGCAAATGAATATGCTTACAATGCAAAATAGCACAATCATCTGCATGCACGATAGGGAAATGCAGGTTCAAACATAAGTTTTAAAACCGGCTGTTATATCGCTTTAAAATCATCTAGGCTCGACAAACACACTGACAGAGTTGGCACAGCGCCGGCACGGTACAAATCATAGGAGATCGAACGCCAGTAGTACGGTATCAACGCATTCCGGTGGAAGGTAACTTTTTCATTTGGGTACTTGGATTTTTTCAACGTATACCTCTCCATTATACGCTGTCTTATTTTATTTTTATTTACCAGTACTAGTACATGTATATTTTAGAGCTTCAGTATTGTTCCTCTTTTCTTTGATTTTCCACATACAGGAATTGTCACCCTATACCAAGGGAAAGCAACATGAGAACCTGGAAACAAAATTGTTATTATATTCAAGTATGGGTGTAAGTCCCTCGTAGGCTTAGCTTAGGGTTAGTTATGGGGGGAGGGCTCATTTTCCGAAACCAAATCCTTACAAACACTCAAACTTGAGACGTTAGTTTTAGCATATCAGAAAATCCTCCTCATTATTTGTTGTTATGATCATTATTTGTTAAATATTAGACCGCCTGTACTAACAATAAGTCAAGTAGATCTTCGAGCATTTACGACTCCCGTAATAAACATCAAAGACATAGATGTGATATTGTGTTTACTGATAATGTTTCGTCGTTACGACATCATCAGGGCGGATTGAGTACCTCAAAATTGGGAAGTTAAACCGCCCTGATGATGTCACAAGTCGCAATGACAAAGGGTTGGCGGTAAAGACAATTTTACATCTGTCTCTTTTTATTCCGGGAGTCGTAAATGCTCGAAGACCTAACTTAACTTCCATGATGGATCGTATCTCAACAATCTCTATACTAATTCATCAAATAATAAATAAACACTTAACAACTGTTCAGATCAACTTGCGCCGTGCTCAACACCCTGCACATGGCCGTTGCCCATAAACAGAAAGAAATTGCTGAATTGCTTCTAAAAAGTGGATACGATCCAAATGCGACAGCCACGTGTCACTGCAAGGGAAATTGCACAGCGACTGGCAATATACCCCTTACTACGATCATCCCCAGGTAGGAGGATTAGGTTTAGGCTTAGGCTTAGGGGCTTAGGCTTAAGCTTACTCATTCAACTCTATGAGTAAGGAATTGCCTGCTGTAGAAGTCCAATTGGCGGCTCACTTGTAGCACTACTGCCCACAGAAAGTGCGCCACAGGTGCTCCATTCTTGCGCCACTGCTATCTAGTTCGCCTGATGTGACCGCGGAGCATGTTTTTCTGTGCCAGCCAGACAATTTTTTTCACGCCTCTGGCTTTTTAAGGCTCACGCTGCTGCGGATTTCGGCTGCTATAACGGGGTTCCT
>JAANDG010000939.1:0-34981 GCA_036852015.1 Pelodera strongyloides | reverse complement strand
AGATGACAAATTCCCTCCTTCTCCCCCCCCCTCTCTCTCACTCTTAGCCACAGGCTACGCAGATGTGTTCGGGCTAGGACTTGTGGCTAGGATCATGTGTCTTTCATTTCATGATTAATTTCAGAAAGTACCGCTATCACACTCCACTTCACCGGTTGGTTGGAATTATGACGGAAAAGAAACCCAAATGGAATCCGAAGAATATGTACAATCGTCAGAAGCTTTTGAGTGTTGATGCTTTGGAAAGAGCTTTGCGTATCTGCCCCGCCGGAAAATGAGACCCATTCGAGACTGCACTCGAGGTGATTAGTTTTCTTTACTAAGGTTTCTTTTCGTTACTAGCTTAAAGCGAAATACCGGCCGGTTTTTTACCGGCCGGCACTGCGTACGCCTGCTTTATTATGCAGCATACGCAAATGAGCAAAAATTAGAAAAAAAAAAACTAGACCCCAATTAGACCCCACTTTGCATAACAGCATAAGAATGCGAATATTTGAGACGCGTTTCAAAAACCGGCTGCTATTTCGCTTTAACCATCACAACTTTTTACCAAGTTCAGTAAACAATGAACTTGTATTATGGAGATGCGTTGTTTGTTTTTAGTAAGCAGAAGATGTGGCATCCCCTTTACGCTTTAGAAAACGCGTGACATACCCTTTTATAAGTTACAAGTTTTTAGTTTAGGCTGCAATCCGGTGGCATACCCTTTTACAATTTGCAAGTATAATTGTTCAGTTTAGGCTGCAATCCGATGATGTAACGTCCACAACACCTGCTGGCGGGCCTTCTTTTTGTTTGAGGATGGACGATTTATGCTTTTCTAGTCAGGGACTGCCATGAAGCTGCCTGTTCTTTCTCTTAGCCGTTTTGTCCTATGTAATAAATGAGGAAATAAAGATCATTTTACGGCATTTTGTGTATTTTTGGCTTTTCATTGAACATATTTTCGGAAAATTAAGTCGATTGAAGGTGATAAAAATGACTCGCGAGTGCCTTATTGTGATGGCTAGGTACATTAAAATGATCTGAAGATGAGTAGTTTTCTGTAAGAATTGCTAGGGTCTGCGGCCCTATTCACCACTCCGATTCCCTCGGGGAAATATAAATATTCCCCGGGGACAGAACATCGCATTCTAATGTGAGGTACGCAGAGAAAAAGACGGGGAAGCCCCCATGGTATACGCGCACCGTCTGACGGTAGTCGAGCGCTCGCCTTTTTATCGCACACTTTTTGAAATTGTTGCCTTCACGATAAAAAAAATGTGCGCGCGTAATTTATTGTGATAATTTTTTTGACTCTGATCGATAAGGGACGCTCTAGTTTAGTTGAAACTTTGGAACAGGTGGTCCAACAGCGCAGTACCGAGAACAAATTGCGAGCGTAATGTGTGTTTCAGTTGGGGCACTACAACACTGCTGTGAGCGTGAGTTGAGCGGCCCACTAAAGACGTGCCTCGCCCACCGGTGAAGTTTCTGCAATGTCATGGCACATTTGCCGCTCATTCTTTTTCTTGGATCCCATTGACAATAGCTTTAAAATGTGCCCTAAATAAACGCCTTAGCCTTCTGTGTTTATATGTACCGTTGGTTTAAAACAGCAGTTGTGCGCAACGAAGCAAGAGAGTAGCAAAGCTACTCACGTAGCGTAGTAGCATAACGCAATATACTTATAGCACTCCGGCCTTGGTTGTTTGAGTTCTAGAGTGTTGGAGGTTAAGGTTTCCAAAATATAACCATACCTCTGGCAATTCCGGTCCTGGATCACCAAATTCGCCTGCCTTTGGTCCCTTGAGAAGACTCTCGAACATCTTCATAAAATCAAAATTGCCTGAAACAAGCTTTCGCAGTTTCACGCACAAGCTGAAACAACCATTTTCTTCAAAACTACCCAAAAGTCAGGTCTTTCAGGTACTTAAACAACGAACCAGAACATATGAGAAGAATCATAAAAGAACAAATTCATTGCTCACCGTTGATCTTGGGTGAAATGTCACTTTGTGTGTTGGGCGGTGGTGCCTTTCCATTCACTTCTGCAGCTCTTCTTTGCTCATCGATTGCATGGAAGATTTCAGTAAGAACACCTCTCTCGCCGAACAAGGTTTTCGACCATTCTTGATCACTGATACGGGCTGAGAAGAAAATATTCAATACAAGAACACGGATTCAACTGATGTTTCGTAAGAGGTCGTCAACAGAAGATTCATTGGTGAGTTGTGAATCGGAACAACAAATTAAGCAAACACATACCATGAGATGCTGGGTTCATCTGCGGTGCTGTCATTGTTGTGGACGTAATCATGGGCGGTTGATCGTTAACCTCACTCATTACAAATCTCCTTTGTTGTGGTGTGCGGATGAGTGCACCATTATTTGATTGTGATGATTGTGGGGATCGCCTAACCATTATCACTTGCGATGTGGCAATATGTCCATTGTGCGAACGGCCATCATGTCTTTCGGGTGCCTGTAAAGTATGGTTATCCTTCTGTTGGGAACCATCATGGATTTTCTCCGTTACGGCAATGTAGGGAGATTACATGATGCAAATTGTGCATGTGTAGTGAACTCACCGCACTGTTTTGTAAAGGAGACTGATTTCTGATCGGAGAATCCTGCAGGAAACGCGCCTCGGCGGATCTGTCATTTAAATGAAGCTGTGGCTCGTCGTCCAAGGCACTTCCAGTGAATGATTGAACAAAGCTCAACATCTAAGTTTCTTTCGTTATATAAAAAGTTTATTGAAAAATAAATGCTCACACTCTCACACAAGAAAACAACCCACATAAAAACAAACTATTGTGTCGTTCACACATTTCTTAGCGTAGATTTTCATGTGGAAGCTCAAACACATCACAAGTTTTCCGAATTGTCCAAACATAGGATTACCTTTTTCAACATTGGATTTGTTGCCATTTCTTCCATAAACCGCATAAAACCACCGCGTTTCTCTGAAGCTAAGAAATGGATTAGTTGCCGCGTACGTATAGAACTCCATAGGTGAGTTACACAATTAACTAACTGTAAGAGGCTTCTCCTTTCCTACGTATGATCTCCACCCACCCGCACTCTTTCGTCTTGCTTCTTCCTCTTTGGAGATATCTCTTTCAGCAAGTGAAAATGCCAGCCTTCCCACATCGTCCTGTCGAAGATCTTCAAGCTAAACATGTTCAAACTTTACAAATTTCAATCTTGCCCTTAAGATGAAATTCAGATGAAGCTAGTTGTCCTTATTGCGTGAGCATACAATGTGTCAACAAAAGTAACCTTGACACTTTCGAGAACAAGTGAATTATCCTCTCCTTCAACTAGTCTGGCCTCCTTTCGCACCACTGGTCCGATATAGTTTTTCTGAAACATCCAATGTAATTTTCAATTCAACGATTAAAATGTCATGTCTTACTGTATAAATAAAGCCTTAAATAAAGCTGTACAAATACTGTTGATCGACACACAATCACAAACATAAACAAACCGTTTTTCCAAATCATCTAATGTAATTTTTAGTTGTTTGATTAAAATGGTACAAATAGCTATTAAGAAAGTTGTGAAAAATACAAACATAAACACAAACATGCACACAAACACCAAAACAAACACACAACCCGAACGACCTTCCCACGCGTTTACACGCAGCCACCTACACCGACATTATACATATACACACAAACACGCATACGCATATCTTCTCGAACATAATGTGAATACAAAATGCTTACATACTACTGCTAGTACATCAAAACCCAACACGATTACTCACCTGAACAGACTGAGAACTTGCTGGTTCCCCGTTCTCAAGTAACGATGAAGACGTTGCCCCAAAAGTGACAAGTAGTAACCAACATAACATCAAGCTGGTAATGGAGTATAGTGAGTAAAATGTCGTGGGGTGTATGCAATTTCTATTTAAATGAGAAAATAAAGCTAAACGATGATAAGCGATTAATTATTTGTACATTATAAAGAAAAAAGCAAATTCCAAAAAGAGGTCAATTTTACTTCTTCCCCATTGCTAGTTTCTTTACGAGAAGATCTCATCCTATCGCACGTAGGGCAGATTGTTGTTTCCTTTTCACACAGTATCCCATTACAAACAGTATTAAAGGGATAGAGAGGTCTAAGAGTTGCACGACTTCCGAGACTGGTCTAATTGTTTGGCTACGCAGGTTTGGATAAAAAAAATGCATAATATTGAAGCTACACACGAACTCTTAGCATAAATGTAAATTGGATTTTGTCAGAAAAATTTCCGAAATTTTTTTCTGTCACACTAGGATTCACATGATTTTTAGCTGAACCATATGTGTTACCAGGTTTGCAATCTACATGACAGTATATCTCAGGACAAATAAAACACCTATCAAAAAGGCGAGTGTCAAATTTACTACTCCGCTCAAAAAGCAAACTAGTACAAAATCGAAATGGCGAACATGCGAACTGTGGCAACAGACCTTGAGGCAAAACACACCGATCAATTTGGCTGTGAAACCGGACTTTTGCCAAAGAAATGGGAGAAATCACAGTTTTCTTATAACCACAAAGTATTGAAATGTTCAGAGGCAGATGACGGCATATTTTTCAAAATCGGTATCTTGTATCAACTTTCTGAGGTATGTCTCAACGATAAAAGGTGAAAACAAATAGAATACTGTAGTAAAAGCTAATTTCAAATCCGCGCAGTGCGATAGTTGACCGTTAAGGAAGTTCGATATTCGATTTGTCATGAAGCTTGTTAGATTGTAAAGTAGCCGTGCCGAGAAAGTGCCTGGGGAAAGGGTATTTGGTGGAACAACCTTGAGACGAAGCACGACGTTCACAAACTCGATTGCATATGAGTCAGAGTGGAAAATGACAGAAAAAGATTGCCATTGACGATATGGCAAATACAAGAAAGAAACAACACCGAGACAATACAATGCTTCACCTGACTCTTGTCCTTTGAATTGGAAGAATCACTGTTTGTGACTAATGCGCAAAGTCTAACACATTAATTGTCTTTCAGAGACTGTAAAGTTGTTTGCCTTGATTGATCGGAAATGGAAGTTATGATGCTTGTTCATATTTTACGCATGTCAACAACTACATTTGCTAGCGATCAAACGTGTGTTGATTTACCGAGAGTCGTAAGAAATTAAAATTAGTTTCTGATCAATACTTTTGGCATTAACCATATAATGAATCAATGTAAAAGACATATTTTCAGGAAAAACTTCGTTGGAAGCGAAAAGCCAGGGCTAATGGAGTTCGGAAATTTCTACTTATTTGCTTACTTACAACTCCAAATTGACGTGACCGACCAATAAAGCATCGATGCTGCCAATGACCGGCAGTGAGATAAAAAAAAGAAGAATAGACTATATGCAAATGTTCACACCTGTCGTTCTACTGCGATGTTTTCGTTAGAGTAAGATGGCGAAAACAGGTTTTGTGAGGGAGACTGCCAGCTTACTACTCTGTCCCTTAGCTGCAGGTGGAAGAGCTAATCTGGCAAGCAAAACCGCCATATTTGGAATTGAAAGTTGATATTCCGTATAAAGCCCGTATATGCATATTTGGAATTGATTGTTCATATTCGCGATCAGCATTGGCATAAAAACCGTCCTCTATTCGATTGCGAGTTTCATAGTACTTCATGCCTGCTTTGCTCTTTCTCGAATAACACATGACCAATATTTTTATACATAACACATGAAAATCAAAAAACACACAAAAAACCCGCAATGACATCAAATGCTGAACCTCGAAAAAAAAAGATATTTCCCTCATCATTTCCTAACTATGTAACCATACAAGGATCGCTCCTTTCGCAAACACAGCTGAAATGATAGTGGAAGGAAAAGGGCTTAACCTTGGGTAGAAAATTTACAAAGAAAGTAGAATATGCGCAAGTTTAGGTCTTATGAAGACTAGAACTTCAGATCTTCACACGAAGCCAATAAATACTGTACAGGGGAGAATACACTAAATTATGCTCACAAGAACACCTGACTCAATGACGATATTCACCTATTCTCTAGAGATTAAATGAACTTTTTATCCGAGATAGGCCAAACAGTCTCTCATTCCACTGTTGTCGCGTGTATTCGAAGATGGGTTTGCCGGCGGATCGTCAGCAGATGTTTGAGTATAATAGTCGTCATCTGAAGTAGGAACACAAATTTGAAATCGATGTACATGCAGAGAACTTCCACCGATTGCAGAAAACGAATATCCAGCTATACTCTTGACGAGAGCTTTGAGAAGAATTATTCTGAACTAAAAAGTAAATGTAGTAGCTGCCCACCTCCTGAGTGATTGGCCTTTTCACCAGTTATTTGCTGCCTTCTGCTCTGTCCGAATCCCAAATTCCTCTTCGCTTGATGCAGATCATCATAGTAATCCCTTTTGAACCTCTGTGGCGTGTCCCTCTCGACGTCTACGGTATCCTCGTCACCAGCCTGAAACAATTGACTATTATTTACTAATTGGTGCACAATATGCTGGCAACTTTACCAAACCGGTGACGCTCACCGGGATATTTCGGTCAAACTAAAAAAAATCGTTTTCCACAGCTTAGGAGCTCTCCACGAAGTCATTTTATTTTCACCATCGTTTCCAGTTTACAAATTTAGATCTTCACACTAAATAGTCCCTGTGTGATCTACCTCTCGCTTGATTCGTCGCAGCTCATTCGATCCACCATTTCGTGAATAATAGTAGGCATATTCATCCTTGCTGAACTGGATTATTGGTTTTTCTATTGTGAGGCCCGGCATCTGAAACTATCGGGGCTGAGTTACTAAAAGCTTGGGTATTTTATTTATTATTCCTTTTTCTAACACACAGTGTTTTAACATAATATTACCTTAAGCGGTTGTATGGACAGAATTCCTTGCATGTCGAATGGAGGCATAGTTGGGAAAGTGGGAAATGCGAGAGGAGGAGCAGTGGGTACTGTTGGATGGATGAAGTGACCTGGTGGGCCTGAAAGGCGACTCGTCAAAACTAAGGCCCATCCTTTTTACCCCAGTTATACACTTTCAATTTTTTTTGGTATTCTACACTACATTTCTGACATCCGCCATCCTACAACTGAGACATCCGTCAGGAAAATACTACAGCTCATTTCAGCGTTCGAACAGTATTGATCTTTTGTTTTAATTTAGAACCTCTTTGTCTTCGCACAACTGACCAAAGAAAGATGGCAGGGGCGTGAAGGACGCAACCAGATCATTTCTCTCCTGATTTTCTCCTCTCTGCGGGAGCGTTTCAGGTAATGCGCTCCAGGTCTTAGACCCAAATGCCCTTGAATTCGTCCTTGTGATGGGGACTGGATCAGCCATTACAACACTTTGCTTTGCACTATTTTCATCGCTATCGTACGATGGTTCTTCCTAAAGTGACTGGATGTAACGTAGCACACGCTAACGCATATTAGGAACTGAAAAAATGTAAAGCACACGTTTTACTGGATAATACCAATAGCTATATATTAAAAATAAAATAAGATAAACATCACAAGTGCACTACCTGATGGAACGCGTCGTCCATCATTGGTTGGTTGGTGCTTGGTGCCGGTTTCTGTTCAGCTTGATGTTGTTCGTCCCCGGGCGGTGCATCTGGACCCTCGACTGTTGTGATAAATTTGTCGATCAGTTGGAATCCTTTTGAAAAGAGACGACATTGATCCTCAGACATTCCTTGTTCATCACACACTGCATTAATCGCATCCGGACTACTGAACAAAAGGAAATTGTGAATACTCGTTTAATTCAATAGCCGATGTAGCCTAACAACGTCTCCAGACATCTTCTCATGCTTCACGTTGAAAAGGTTCTCCGTAAAAAAAAAGCCAATGCGTACGACGAACCTGCTAAAAATGAACCGCATACTATTGAAACGAAACGAAAATCTAAAGCAGCAACATTCATCGTGTACCTGCTCACGGCCTTCCTTAATTTCTTGTCGCCCAGCACTTGTGCTGCCAAATTCAAGTTGGCAAAATTCTGGTCCTTCTTGAAATTGTCCGCTTGACAGGAGATGAACTGACATAAGCTGAAAATAGACCGAGATTTTGATATTTAGGAAAATTTCATCATTCAGATGATTAAAAAATATATAGCGATTGCTTACCCAGAGTTTCCTTTGCATAGTGGGAGGTCCTGAAGAATGCTCCGTTGTTGGGCTCCTAATACGCTTTTTTGTCGCATTCCTTCTGCCGATGACGGCTCATTTAACTGAATATATTCATCGACTATCTGCGGCGAGTAAAATAAAGATTTGCTGGATGAGTAAAAACCAACTACTATTTAGAAAATTGATCATTCTTATTAGCTAAACAGTGAAATCAGCGAAAACTGTTTGGAAAAAAAATAACTTTATTTTTATGGGACTGGAGGTAATTAATTGGAAGAACACAACGAGAAAACAATTAGTATGTATAATTTGAAGTTCAAAAGGGCGAATTTGGGAGTAGTGTTAGTACAACCCTACCTGTCTATTTATCATCGCATCGTTCTGAAGGGGCTGCGAAGTATCGAAAATAGGTCGAACAAGGCTTAAAGCGCGCTGGATGATGTCATCAATCGATACTGCAAATATTGATTTTATTGAACCTTCCAGAACATGGAATGCAACACTTAAATACTCCTAAAACTTCTTACATTTTGTCCTTAAAACATAGATTATGGTAATGACAGAAAGAAAAAAAGAAAAATAAAGAAGAGGAAAACTTACACTGTCTTTTGCTTCTTCTACCATCGGGAAGTGCGGCTGCATTCAAAAAGAGGACAGCAAATATTAACAATTTCATTTCAACATAAATGCGATCTGAAAACAATAATGAGTTGGAAATAGATTGATGAAGCATTTAGAAAAGGCAAAGAACGGCTGAATAGATGTATGTAGTGGGGGATGGGTGTTGTGAAGTGAAAATAGGGCGCTTGGGAACAGTGATGAGCCACATTTCCCGAAGGTTATCCCCACATTTCAAAGGAAAAAAACAAGATCATAAAGTTGCTTGAGAGATGATTCCTTGAAGTGCGTTTATATCTAAAGCACTAATTGAAGGATTACTTTGCACCAAGTTAGACAATAGTTCCCCTTCTTAGATTGAAGCACCAAATCCTAAGCAAGAAAACTCGTCTCGGAAGGATTTCTACTGCTTGTGAATGATTTTATGTGCAACTAATGAAGAAGTGAACCAACCTAACTTATACTTTTTATGATCGCCCGAAAACAGAACACAACAAATGCTCGCGGGATTTGACACAGAAAAAGTGATAACTAAATCGAATAAAAACCGGATCTGGAATCATTGCTCTATGTAAAGAAAGAAGAAATAAAACTGCGGATATCCTATTTGGATGGCATTAGTCATACGGGACATTGATATATCGCTGATGTTGTGTTTCCCGAAGGAAAATAGTAACAATTAGCTTCACGTATTTTCTGAAGGAAACTAAATTACGCAAAGCGGACATGCGAACAAAAATACGGTAAAAACGGACAAGTCTAAATTTTGTATGTTAATTCTAGCTGTGCAACAATTCATGATAAATATCGTGTAACAAGTAAATGAATGTATTTTGAATGTTGTAGACAATGCCTAACATTGTATTTGACCGACAAATTGCTGATTGTACCAACCAAACACCTTGAGAACTTCATTAGCGATTACACGGACTGAAAGTTTCCAGACAAAATATATCAACCCTTATAAACGTTGAGGAACAAAAAAACGCTTTAAAGAAGAAAAAGAGATGAGTATGCTAGAATTTCTGGAAAAATCATTGAAACCTTCACTGAAATTTGAAGAGCGTTTCCCTTGAATTACATCTACTTGAAAGTAATTTTCCCTCACTTGAAACTAACTTGACGCGACAACTTGTAAAGAAATTTCAAAAATATAAAAAAGTGTGAAATCTCTCTATTGCATGCAATTAAATTCAGCAACAATAAATATTGATACCAAAAGTGAAGACGAAAATAACACTGGATATGCATTGTTTGTTGTTCAACATGCTTTGAAACAGTGAAAGTGAGCAAGATGTTATTGACTATTAGTTGATTAGTTAGCTTGACGATGAGCGATGAACCTCAAAGGATATGAGACAACGTGACAATATGATTAGGAACAGAAACCAGGCACATATAGAACGGAATAGAGATTATCAAATTAGAGCAACACAGTGATTTGGAAAGCCTAAACGACAATCAAAATGTTTGAAAATAAAAGGATGCAAATACTTGGATAACGAAAAGCGCACGCACGTTGTTCGAGAGAATATACAAATATATACAAATATTGTTCTTATGCAAAACTCACTACAATACAAATGTTTATTTTGTCATAAAAACGACAATCCATTCAAGAAACTACACATAAATACACATACAATGTTTTTTGAGAATAAACGACATATATAAAGGTAAGCTAATCCAAAAGGTACTAGAGTGAAATAGATGGATATAAAACATTAAAAGTACAGCCAATCGATATATGCAGGGAAATTGTGTCCTTCATCGAACATCATAATGATAGAAAATCCGAAAGAGGAAAACTGGACTACTGAGCGGAGCATTCGCGCGTAAAGCTTTGCGATTTGTTGGTACTGCTTGAGCCGGATTGGTAGCTTGGAATCGGTCTCAAAAAGAAACTCTTTTCTCGAGAGAATTCCAAATCTGTTCGTACAATTAATTGCTTCATTCAAAACGCTTATCAATAATTCGGTTGGTGTGTTAACATGTTTCCGAGTTAAACTTTTAAGACCATTACACAAATAAATAAATAAATATATAAATATATAAAAGCTAAAAAAAAAGGTGCGGTGTGGAAGCGACTATGGAACTCATTTGCTATGGAAATCATTTTCCGTCCAACTCTCGACAGAACTAGACATATTCCCAATTTCATTTTTTTTCATATTTCCTGTCGAGAGAAGAGAAACTAGATCGCGTATTGAAGCAAGGCTGGGAGAGTATTAGTCGATTTAACATACATAAATTTTATTCAAGTACGTGTTTTTCATGGAACTTTTTTCACAATGAATTAGCATACTACGCACAATTTCCAAGTTTTTACGTGAGCGATACATTGTATCGATATGTTCTCAAAAGTTCACTATAGCAAACATAAAAGCGGAAAGGTATGTTAATGTTAAATCAACATAATGCATTTCCTGGCGAGCAACTAATGCGGAGAAAACGGGAACTTTTGTGTGTGTTAAGACTGGGAATGTGCGGGTGAAACAATGAACAAATGCGAATAAAGAAAATGGAGTCTTTCTGGACTTGAAGGTTTAGTCGTCACCTTACAATTACGGAAGATACGTCACGTTGTTGCCATACACGGACTGTAGAGGGAACTGGAACGTATGAATTATTGAATATCGAGGAAGAATTCTCTCCGTTCAATTTATGGTCTTATATATATAATTAATATCATATAAACATAACAAGACTGATAGCCTTCACCTGTGCGTTGCCCACATCCATTTGATATTGATGTTGTGCCATTTGGAAAGAAGGAATCTGAAGTGGAAATAATGTATTCAGAAAAAGAAAGAACATCAAATCTATATTCTTCTCCGTGTTCTTCTCCGTGTTGTAAGGGACGCGGTCACCGTTTTGGCCCTTATGTATACTTTCTGTTTTTATTATCTTCATTATTTATTACACAGAGTGTTGGGAAAATGACTTGCAAGAAACACGGCAACAGCGAGTAAAATGATGACGAAAAATTTCGCTCCAATACGCACCATAACCCAAGTAATTGTCCAGCACATGGCCGTGCTGATAATGACTCAACGAACGTTATTCCACTAATTAATCGGTCGAATACCTCGCGGGCATTATAACATTTGGTTTTCTATGGCTAACTGTGGACCTTGGATCGGACGCAACTTTTTTAATCAATGAATTTCTCGCCGAAAAGAGCGTTTTTCGTCGGATTTTTTCCACCACTATGTTTTTCCTACTGTGCAGTTAATAAAAACACAAAGTATGCATAAGGGTCAAAACGGTGACCGCGTCTCTTTAAGTCCAACGGGCGAGTGAAAAAACATAGCCAATACAGCATTGCATGTCTACTCGTGGAACACCGTATATTTGTCAACATTGACGTAAATCCAAAAGAGTGAACTATTTTCCCTATACTATGTAACTATGTACATTGCTAATTGCCTTATTCTGGGAACATAACTGACTATGGAAACTGGCTCGTTTACCTTAGAGATGATGTTTTTCTACGGTAGAATCTATGTAGTTTAAGAGGGACGCCTGTATATGTCTTTCATAATCCCATGATTAACCTGATTTGCATTTATACTTAACATACAGGATGCATGGTGGTATCCATTGGATACGAGCACGAAGGAATCACTTGCAAGACAGCACTGTCCATTGCTGGTCTGATATCTGGAATGAGAATAATACAATAGTCACAACGAAGAAAAAAACCAATAACTTGATTATGGTAACAATGCCCACATCTCTGTTGTTTTCTCTCTTATTTTTCTCTTATCAGACTTTGTCTATGCCAGATGTGGGAGAAAACTAAACTGACCTGTCATCATTGTATTGTGTGCAAATATCTGCATGTTTGCGAGATTCTGGGTCTGCTGCGCTTTCTTTTGGCGAATTCGTCTGTTTCCGAACCAGTTAGAAACCTTAACTACTAATAATTTATCCTAGAATTTACAATAATTACAATTTTGCAAATAGTCCCCCAAGAGCGCCGTAGTTGTTTTACGGAGACTGCGCTAACACTGTCACAAAAGTAAAAGATGAGTGTGTGTTTTGAACCTGTCCCTGGTATAGAACGTCCCATTGACGTACTCTTGACGTTTACCTGTTGTACTGTTATTCTGCATTTGTCAGCCAGTGCCTGCTTATCTTCATCTGATGGGTAGGGATGATTATTGTGATCGTCATAATATTGTTGGAGGATTTCCCTTGCCTCTTTGCTGAAGTTTCTTCTCTTGCGCCTGAATTCGAAAGTTCAGAAGAATATATTCTAAAATCGATGAGTATATGATTAATAATCTGCCTTAGCATACGATTAGGTGATCTTACGTTCCAGTACATTCTCACCGTGCATCAAGGTGTTTGTTGTAGACAAGGGCTTGACGGCAGGTTTCTTCTCTCATTTTGTAGTCGGCGTCGCGGAATTTTCTGTACACGGAGTCAACAGCTTTCTGACGATCCTGCAGAGTTCATCAATCTCTTTTTAAATGCCAAAGAGGGTTATTTGCTTGGCATGAGAGAAAACTGGTGACATGCGGATACCTGAAGCGATATGGGACGTAGCTTAGACTGACGTTCCAAAACGGAGTCCATGCTTTTCACTGTGTTCTCCATGTCCTATAATTAGACAGCATCGTCAAAATTCTGTCTTTATTAGCTGTGATTGTGTGAACATTTCTTGTTATGTACGAAAAAGTAAATTTTGTTGACCTCTTGATACTCATGAAGTAACTTGAATGTAGCTAAACGACTACATATACTGAAAACATAGTGAACGACAAGGAAAACACACAATCAAAGATCGCTATGGAGACCAGCGCGTGCAATTATCGATCCAAATAATGGATGTTTTAAATGTGAGTCGGTCAGTGAATCTTTATTTAGTGGCGAGAGGGTGGTGTGCGAGAGGATATGTTTGTCATGTTATCATACTGTACATCATCCACCGTACACTCGAGAAAGCAAAGAATCCCGCCTGATGAGTGAACCTCTTTAAAATTTCATCTTTGGTACTAGGCCACATTTTGAATGACAAAAACAAAACGAGAATAATTGCACGAGCGGTTGTGATATTGACAGATAGCATATGTTTATTTTGCAGCTTAATAACTCATGTGTTTAGGCATGTATTTCCAATCCTCCGACCAAAGTACTCAGCTCACACTGCTATTAGTTTTAGCGTAACATTTAAAGCCTGTTGCAAAAGTTTAAATAAAACCTGAACAAGCAATCCTCTTTGTTCTTCGTACGCATTCTTTAGTTCTTCAATTTTTATCTGAAAATGTCACTATCTTGGGTTAATGTGACACGTTACTCGGATTCCATTCGCATTTAGTTGGGTGGGACTTGTGAAGCTGAGCGAACAAAGCTAATCAATTTCACTGAATAACAAACCTTATAATGGATTGCAGTTCCTTCATCGTTCGGGTCTTCGTCCTCGCAGTCATCGGTATCCAAAACAGAAAACGCTTTTTCCTAAATAGTACTTTGATAAAGATTCATACAAGTGTTTATTTTAGTAGCTTTGTCATGAATACAATTCAATTAAAAGAAAAAAAAAACACATACAATAAGACTATCCACATGGCTGGATTCTCCATTAGTGTCAGTGCCTTCATCTAGTTGGAGTGCTGAACAAACGAATGTAGGTATGTCGAAGCAATTTTAAAGAGATACATGATACTGCAATGTTCAGAAATACATGTAAAGAAAAAAACTTTGAAAACTCACACATCTCATTCTTGTGCGCGCAAAGAACGTCAAACATTGCGTTGAAGAACGGATTGTTCGCAACTTGAGACCTTGAATTAATTATTTAATTCTAATAAAACTGGAGATGAACAATAGTGCTCGCAAAGTAAATTTATTCGGAAACTTGTGCACCGTTGACGATTTAGCGACATTGCTTCCACACATGATATTTTCGAAATGTTTCAATATGCTAAACAAAAAATAGGCGAAACAGACGGTTCGGTCATTTCCCTTTTTGGATCTTCGTCGATTGCATCGAGCATCCATGTGATATCAGCCATTGGAGTCT
The DNA here is from genome assembly GCA_036852015.1 of Pelodera strongyloides. Lineage (NCBI taxonomy): Eukaryota > Metazoa > Nematoda > Chromadorea > Rhabditida > Rhabditidae > Pelodera > Pelodera strongyloides. The sequence continues at coordinate 20,220 of JAANDG010000939.1, read as the reverse complement.
CTCTGCGCTCCTATAGATAACAAGTCACGCTTATGAACTACATAAGTAATCAGTGGACACCAACAGTATTATTAACAGTATTTGTATACTTTCTCCATGAAGATGTATTTTTGATAGAAGCAGCATGAGCTCGACTGATACACAAAGCTCACAGAACATCGTCGATTCCTTGTTTTTTATGCGCTCTCAGCTTCAACCAACCTCGACAGTGATCTCACTCCGTCTTCTGTGTTGAGGACTCGATGGACGGGGCCTTGTCAGAGCCTCGATCTGCGTATTTCGATGACTTATTATTTAACTAATCAAGCCTTTGCTCAAGAATTTAGACTAAATATATGATTGCAAGACATGACGTTGGTAATGTAAGTTTCTGTTCATAAAACAGTGATGAGTAATAAAGAAATTAACAGCTAGACAACAGGTCGATGTTTAACAGTAACTAAATGAGTCTTTTGCTTAGCGTCTCGTTGGCTCCAGTTTGTTTGCTACCGTACCCCTTGCAAAACAAACATTTCGTTTGTGTGAGTGACAGATGCAATGGACCACCGCTTCTGCTCAAGGGTAAACTAAGGATCTAGAGGGGTCGGCGAAGGATACACAATTACATAATTATTTTAGCTGTCATTGATTAAGACAATGCCAATAAACTTGACATTTTTAGCCTAATGAGACTGCTTGATCAATAAACACTAGTTAAAACTGACGTGTGACCATCTGACGAAAAAAACAGCATGATACTTCTTTTTGTGTTGCTGAATGAATTCAAGGTATAAATATTGATGGAAACTTACGCGAAACTTGTTGAATGAGTTCCTGCGTCTTGTAACCACCATGATGAAGAGAATAGTGTAAGGAACTTTGAAATTCCAAAATTTCTCGCCGTTTGGACACATTTTCTGGTTGAAAATTAAGAGATAACTTTTTTTGGTGCCCGTACAACGCAACATTACAGATAAGAAGAGCCACAATTAACAAGTAATATACAGTTTTTGCGACATTGAACTCTCATTTATTTACTTTTACATTTATTTATTTCCACAATCAAGAAAATAATAATTAAAACTTAAAATGTTTTTGTAAACCGCACATTAAGTTAGACCAGAACGATATCACCATAATATTATGCAAATAAAGCAAACTTATAAGCATGGACCCGTTTAAAACAAAACAAGAACAATACATAGCAAATAAGTGTACTGATATGACATGATATATTTCTAGCAAATCTACAGTACAGGGCAGCTCAACACTGAGAAGTTTTGTATTTTTTTATGCATTCACCGTTCTTTAGAAGGAAGTCAGCAAACTCAACTCCGAGGAAGCTTTCTGCGCTGCTGAAAGCGATTGCACAATAGTTAGAACAGGATTCCATGCAACTTGTTGACAGAGAAAGTAAAATAATGGTCTAAAGATACAGTACGTATCAAGAATGACCTCCGCAAATACATCCCTCATTGGTGAGTGTAATGGAAAGTGATTTTAGACAAGAAACGTCTCGTGTGCTAAAATCTGCAATGAGAAAGCCATGTAACACCTCATGTATATTTATTTATATATAACTTGATTAATCCTGTGGGCGGCGCATACTTGGGTCTTTGTAACGAAAATATTCCTAATCATGATTGACATATGAAAGCTTCTAATGCACAAAATGAAAAATCAGAAACTGTCCTAATGCTATTTGATGATGGTTTTCAAGGGATTATTAGGATAAATAGTCAAAGATTACAAAAATCTCTCTAGTTTTGGCATATATGGATAAGGATTACATGTATTAGCGATGATTTGCCTGGTATTCTAAAAAGAAATGGTGATTTTGCATCTTGACAGGTCAATCTCACTCTGGCATTACTTCTCACCCTATTTGTGATTTATCAGACTACAAAAAATCGCCCGTGGGTGTCATCAAATCTCCTTTTCGCTTTATCTCCTGGCTGTCTGTGAATATTTTCTGGAATATATCGTCTGCCGCCTGTCTATATTCTGGAGACGAGAAGTAGTAGACAATGAAATTGGCCGTTGCATTGAAGACAACGAGAAAGTTACCCACATCAATCAAGATCATCTCGGCATCATCTCCGACACTTCTAAAACGTTTCGAATATTGGAAGTCATACTCCCTTCATATATCACATTCAATGCACAAAAAGTACACGTAAGCACAGGCACATAACATAAATACTCCGTGCACTTCCCTTATCGAAATGTTCAGTATGATAGAGGAACTTACATTTTCATCATGTCGAACACGTTGACCAGTAGAGATGTGACATTGCAGATTAGGAATAAAAGTATAACGAGAAGAAGGACTATAGGGGAATTCCCCTCCTCTTGCTCGTTTTCCGACGCTGAAACGCCTGCCTATTTAAATGCTTAACAACAAAACTGAAAACAACGACAGTCAAAAATAATTTTGTATGCATATTAATCTCAGCACTGATGAGAATTTTCCAGAAGTGCACATGTTTCTGATTGATGTTTGTTTTTGTATCACGTGTACATCATAACTAAAGAAACAAAAATAAAATAAATAAAAAGAGTCGACAGGTTGAGGTGCCACGCGCCACACATACACACACTCCCATTGGTCTACGGCTAGCCTACCTAATAATTGCACAGAACGGAATGGAAAGTAGGAACAATTCGAAATATCTAATGAAGCATTTGCAGATAGTGAGTGAATGCGAACAAAACTAAAATATACGTTCCATACATAAGCAAACATAAAAAAGAAAAAAAATAGTATCCATTAATAAAGGAAATTGTATATCCAATGTATGTAGAGGAACAAAAAAGCATTGCATAGCATGTGATGTGCATGAAGAACTTATAAAAATGAAGAAAACATAATAACGCTGAAATATATCGGCAGTAAGGCATAAATAATGGTTTGAGTGTCTGAGGCGTGCTCGTTGATTCAAGTACATTCGTCATTCTAACAAAACTTTCCTAATCGATATTGTATGTGTGGCATGAGGTGGCGCACCTGTAACACAACGACGAGCGTAATGGTCGACGGCTGGTAGCAGTTGAGTCCACTCACCAATACGATGCATTCTGACGTGACGACGGAGCAGAGCGACAATACCAACAGTCAGGGAAGAGAGAAGAACAAAGGGAACTATCGCCATCGAAAGAGCATACATGTAACCCCTGAAACAGAAAGGTAAATCACTACAATGCTATTGCGATCAATCCATCAGAGACGTAATGATTATGCTAAAGACTGCAGCGCGATGAAATAGGAACACAATGCTTACTTGTAAACAATAACATATGTGTCGGAGAGACGAAACTCTGTTGGGCAGAGTTCGTAGAGTGTGAAGTTTAATTCGGGATGCATGCAATGGACAGCTTCCAATTCAAGAAACTAAAGTATATTTTGAGATTAAATGCAGTAATGCCTCTGCCTATGAGATAATATCATAATGAAAAAAGTCAATTGCTACCTGTACTATGCTGTACAATGCGACTGCAATAACGACGCCAGCCAGAACTTTTGGAGCCCAAATATCTCTTATTGGATCGCCACGGGAACCCCTGAAAGTTTTACAAATATATAAATGGACGAAAAAATGCCTTTTAGTTTTAGGTATTGTTTCTCAGAGAATTATTCATTGCAGACGTTTAGACATAGCATAGCGAAATATGACAATGCGGAGATATATAGACAACACTCACCTGAAGACCGAATAAAAACAATCAAATGCCGCGAGCACCGTAATGTAGACTGAGAGCATTTGGAAATATAGGCCTGCAAGGAATATTTAGTTGTGAAATAGTGGGACAAAGACATACATAAACTACAATGCAACTTTAAAAGGCAGACGTCTCTTACCTAAAGGAATCAATTTTGGAAGAAGGAAGACGAACAATTGATCTATCCAAAAGACATAAGCCCTTAGTGAATCAGAGCATATGACTAGGATTCCAGCGATGCACACACCTGCAATAAGGTAATCTCTCATGTCTTAACGATCTCAGCGCTAAATATAATATCCTCTTATGTCTTGTGTACCTCTCAATTGTGCTCTAGATTTCTTGGAGCATGCCCAGACGCTTCGCCGTTAAAATTGTCTGTTAATTAAATGTGACAAGTCGGTTACAGCATTAAAGATTCGGCTAGACATATCAGAGATCAACGACCCACCAACATCACTGCACGACAAAGCTGTCAAATACTTTGCCGCTGTGTTCTTTTGTTGAGAGAAAATTTGAATGTTGAGGATATTGAAGAAGACGCCAACCAACGATAGCAGCGGAAGAATCACTAAAAAATATATAGTTATAACATCTTAGTGATCCTGTGTCTGATGTATTCCTAAAATTGTAAATGCAAGGTAATACCTCACAGGCAATTAGTAACCAATAGATAATCGCCCACCAATGACAACAATGAAATTGAAAGCCCCAGCCACACCCTCAGAACTCTCGTGCAGACACTCACATCCTTGGATTTCAGTCATTTCTTCATTAAACAAATTATCTGAAATACGTGAGAAAATATGTACGTGCAAAGTTACACAACAAATTGGTTCAATGAATGTGAACAACTAACCATAGAAAGGACAGTGTCAAATGGTGCAATGGATGAGAAAACATAACATTTGTTGCGAACGTAAAAATGAATCCTTTTTATGAAAATGCAACAATGAAACTTGACTTCGAGGCAACACTTTTTATAAGGTGTTAATTCATCAGCGACGAATGATCAAAACAATCAAAACATTAAACGAAGCTCTATTTGTAAAAGGTGCCGAAACATGTGTTAAAGCACACGACCGCGTAGTGACCAACTTCAACCATTAATGTTCACTCAGCTCAAGCGTGATACTCTGCAATTGTTGCCGAAAGATATTGTTAATTAGAAGGGGGCGAAAAGAAGAAGAGCGGAATAATAGATATGCATTCAGCCCATTATATTCATCTAAGCAACCCCCTATAAAAAAAGATTGCCATTCGCGTCACGTAACGGTAACGCTCCGAAAGTGCATCGCCAAACGAAAAAGTAATCCTATGAAAAATTAGAGCTCAATGAGATAAGCAAACGCGAACATTGTCTCAAGTGTCCCCGGCGATCCCGAAGCGAGATATAAACGAAAGTCGCGTGTTAGAGAACGACTAAAGAGCACTGCGACTGCTAAGACGCAGAGTAGACGGCCAGTATCGATCGCACTATTGCGCAATAAAAATAGGCCAGCCTAACCTCAAACTTGGGTAATTAAACCGCAGCTGGCAAAGAGCAGGGAGAAATTGTCCGCATAAATAGAAATGATGCGGCGGATCAATTTGATACGCAAAGTGATCGTTCTTTGACATTGAAGGTACTATGATCGTCAAAATTAAGTCGAAATTTAAAATTCACCGTAGATCAAGTCTAATGATGTAAATCAACTTCAATGATGATGAGACGCGCATTTGACTTAGACGGGCAAATGTCTTCTGCTTCAGAATCTACGTCAAAAATAAGTCGACGTCAAACTTCACCGTAGTGATATATTAATGCTGCAAATCAACTTCAATATGATGTCAGACGCGCATTTGACTTAGACGGGCAACAGTCCTTCTGCTTCAGAATCTATGACGTCAAAATAAGTCGACGTGCAAACTTCACCGTAGCGACATAGTAATGCTGCAAATCAACTTCAATGATGATGTCAGACGCGCATTTTACTCAGACGGGCAATACCGTTTCTGCTTCAAAATCTATGACGTCAAAATAAGTCGACGTGCAAACTTCACCGTAGCGACATAGTAATGCTGCAAATCAACTTCAATGATGACGTCAGACGCGCATTCGACTTAGACGGGCAGCATGTCTTCTGCTTCAGAATCTATGACGTCAAAAATAAGTCGACGTGCAAACTTCACTGTATTGATATAGTAATGCTGCAAATCAACTTCAATGATGATGTGAGACGCGCATTTGACTTAGACGGGCAACATGTCTTCTGCTTCAGAATCTATGACGTCAAAAATAAGTCGACGTGCAAACTTCACCGTAGCGACATAGTAATGCTGCAAATCAACTTCAATGATGACGTCAGACGCGCATTCGACTTAGACGGGCAGCATGTCTTCTGCTTCAGAATCTATGACGTCAAAAATAAGTCGACGTGCAAACTTCACTGTATTGATATAGTAATGTTGCAAATCAACTTCAATGATGATGTCAGACGCGCATTTTACTCAGACGGGCAATACCGTTTCTGCTTCAAAATCTATGACGTCAAAAATAAGTCGACGTGCAAACTTCACCGTAGCGACATAGTAATGCTGCAAATCAACTTCAATGATGACGTCAGACGCGCATTCGACTTAGACGGGCAGCATGTCTTCTGCTTCAGAAACTATGACGTCAAAAATAAGTCGACGTGCAAACTTCACTGTATTGATATAGTAATGCTGCAAATCAACTTCAATGATGATGTCAGACGAGCATTTGACTTAGACGGGCAACATGTCTTCTGCTACAGAATCTATGACGTCAAAAATAAGTCGACGTGCAAACTTCACCGTAGCGACATAGTAATGCTGCAAATCAACGTCAATGATGATGTCAGACGCGCATTCGACTCCGACGGGCAATACCGTTTCTGCTTCAAAATCTATGACGTCAAAAATAAGTCGACGTGCAAACTTCGCCGTAGCGACATAGTAATGCTGCAAATCAACTTCAATGATGACGTCAGACGCGCATTCGACTTAGACGGGCAGCATGTCTTCTGCTTCAGAATCTATGACGTCAAAAATAAGTCGACGTGCAAACTTCACCGTATTGATATAGTAATGCTGCAAATCAACTTCAATGATGATGTCAGACGAGCATTTGACTTAGACGGGCAACATGTCTTCTGCTTCAGAATCTATGACGTCAAAAAGAAGTCGACGTGCAAACTTCACAGTAGCGACATATTAATGCTGCAAATCAACTTCAATGATGATGTCAGACGCGCATTCGACTCAGACGGGCAATACCGTTTCTGCTTCAGAATCTATGACGTCAAAAATAAGTCGACGTGCAAACTTCACCGTAGCGACATAGTAATGCTGCAAATCAACTTCAATGATGATGTCAGACGCGCATTTGACTTAGACGGGCAACATGTCTTCTGCTTCAGAATCTATGACGTCAAAAATAAGTCGACGTGCAAACTTCACCGTAGCGACATAGTAATGCTGCAAATCAACTTCAATGATGATGTCAGACGCGATTCGACTCAGACGGGCAATACCGTTTCTGCTTCAGAATCTATGACGTCAAAAATAAGTCGACGTGCAAACTTCGCCGTAGTGATATAGTAATGCTTCAACTAAACTTCAATGATGATGTCAGGCGCGCATTCGACTTAGACGGGCAATACCGTTTCTGCTTTAGAATCTATGACGTGCAAAATAAGGCGACGTGCAAACTTCGCCGTAGTGATATAGTAATGCTTCAACTAAACTTCAATGATGATGTCAGACGGGCATTTGACTTAGACGGGCAGCATGTCTTCTGCTTCAGAATTTATGACGTCAAAAATAAGTCGACGTGCAAACTTCACCGTATTGATATAGTAATGCTGCAAATCAACTTCAATGATGATGTCAGACGGGCATTTGACTCAGACGGGCAACATGTCTTCTGCTTCACAATCTATGACGTCAAAAAATAAGTCGACGTGCAAACTTCACCGTAGCGACATAGTAAAAATAAACTTCAATGATGATGTCAGGCGCGGAGTTGACTTAGACGGGCAACACGCCTTCTGCTGCAGAATCTGTGACGTCAAAAATAAGTCGACGTGCAAATTTCACTGTTGCGACATAGTATTGCTTCAAATAAACTTCAATGATGATGTCAGGCGCGCATTTAACGCAGAAAAAAAGGAAAATAGCACATAAAATATAAGGCTTGCGCGAACGCTCAAGTAAAACGTAAAACGCTAGAGCGAGGCGCGCGCGCAGCGCGCGCCGAGCTCTAGTCCCTCCTACAATAAAAACGAGTAATCGAATCAAAGCAAAGCGTCTGGTCTCAAACGACCAGGAACCGATACCATAATAAAGAATTATTCAAAAACGAATTGTGATCAATTTATTTCAGCGACAAACATAGTTTAAGCCAATAAAGTAGTGGGAGAAAAATCAACGCGTTATAAGGGGTTCGTACTCTATAATTATGACTTTGCTGTGACAGTTTAAGAAAATATCCCGTTTTTTGTGTTTGTTCGCAAAGAAACTAGGCCATAAGTAGTGTAAGTCTTCTTTTTTTCAGCTTGCGCATAAGTTGTGCTCCTACAGTCAAGTTTTTAAGAAATGGTACACTTCTGCAGCACGTTAATCTTCGAAGCCTAGTGACCGTTGATTTTTTGTTTTGCTTAAATGACCAGTTACTGAAGGGAAATTACGATAGTAAAGTGGGTTTAGAACAATTGTTATTTTTGGAACTGTTGAGATTAAAATTCATACATTCATAGAACTCCCCAACATATAATCGAAATGGAAAAAAAGCATGCAAACAATCACTTATGGTTAGTTAGTCTATTCTGAACTTCAACCAATTACGTGCTGTTCGCAGGAAATACTACAGTAACGGTGGATGTTTCGTCTGTACGGACTGATAGTGGGTCAGCCGACAATGCTAACATATAAATATGAACTTAATATAAATGTATAATATTTATTACGTATACAAAAATTTAAACGCACGGTTTGTTGAACAGTTCACAGAAAACATAAAACAACTTCCTCGTTTTTAAGTCCTGTTTCATTTACTGAAGCGGCCGACAAATTAAGAGAATAAGTACGCCTGAGACTTTCAAAAAAGCGAAATGTGCGCAACGTAAATCATCATTTGAAACTGGCGACAGAACCAATTTCCCAATATGCGGAGTTAGAAATGATAACATTCTCATTGTGTACGTGACGGATATTGACTCGTTGGTTATATCAACAATATCAAGTAAAATAAGATATCATTCCAAGATGCATAGTGAAAGAGCGCAGCGATAAAATGAAACTTTGAACCTTTTTTCGTAAAATGGCTGTATTCAATTCGGAGAGCATAATTGAAAGGACAAGCAACTTAGGGTCCTGAATCGAATGAACCGGACGGAATAAAGAGGAGTTTAAAGGAAATTCTCTCAAACATTCGCAACATGATGCCTGTGAATAGCTTCATTTTGTCTATTGTTTTAGTGAGCAATAAGCTCCATGGATATTTGCTGAGACACTAATTTTCCAAAGGATAAATTTTGCGGTTCCTCAGGTTTTTTCCACATGATCATAGTTTATTCACAAATAATACATTTGATGGGAACGCCTTGAAAATTAGACACATTTAGAAAACAATCGTCATATTCTAAGGGAGTGTATTACGAAAATTTGACGCACTATTTGTGGGGTTGTTTGAGGAATATGCAAACAACTAGCGTACGTAAAAAATCGTAAACTAATGCTATTTAGTTTTGATTCTATACATAATATTAATTAATTTGTGAAATAGAACACTAATACGCAAGAATTCTTTAGTTTCAACTGCCTTTGCTCACAAAGGGCTTCGTGTTTTCGTAAAAAAAAGGACTTTATCTGGGATGGACACAGAATCCTGAGTGTTTTCAAAAAAAATATCTCCTCTTGCATGAAAAACTCTTCTCTTGGGTGATCTTTCAAATAGCAAAGGTCATTGCTAGTATTTCACCGTTAAACGTATGTCATTAATCAAGTAGTTTCTACATTTCTGCGACTTTTCCCAATTTCACTTAAATTCTCAACTGGCTGCACTTTCTGTCACAATTAACCGCTCACGGATATTACAAAGACTACTACATGTTTTACAAACATCACTATCCAAAACACAAGAAGTGTTGCATATTTGTTGAAGTTGTAAAAAGAAATTAACTAAAAGCAATAAACCACAATATTTGGGTCATATTCCTCAATTTGGCGCCCCGATGATGGTAAACAGGAAATTTGTCTCTCTGCAAAATTAATCTATGAGAAGCGGAGTGCCCAAGTTTCGCTTGTTTATTTCAATGGGAAAGGTTTTGCGGCCGGCGACGAAAGAAATGTTCTAAAGCAAAGTAGCAATATAACAGAATTTGAATTTGGAACGATCTAGAAAAAGAACAATGAAAATGCAGAAATGCAAGGGAGTAGTTTTGTGAAAAAGCCACTTTGCTGATTAGTTCGGGTTAATTTGGAGAACTGACTAAAATAGTTCACTGCGTTATTTGGGTAAAACAAAAGGACACTTCTTCCCTGTTGTTTTACAACCGGTATTTAGGAGAACATTGGATTATGAAGACAGTCTAAGAGTGCTACTTGTGTGCTTAATTAATCGATCAATTTGGAAGAAGAGGAACTAAATCTAAATTTAGTTTTACATACATATTCGTGAGAAGTAATAACGGAAAGGAAAAAACAGCAGAAAACAAGCAACTCATCCATACTTGTGAGCGAATGGAACGCTGGGTTCTAAATCAAAGGCCATTGCCAATTTTCGGTCTCTTTTTCAAGACAGATTCATTTTTGAAATTCCGAAGTATTAGAGCCGGCAGCGTCAACCAAACCTTGCGTAAACTAAACGTGTCTAAGGTTCCACGTTTCCCATTACGATTCTTTGAGTTGACCAACATCGACAGTAGTCTAGCAACAAAATAGCTTAAATTAAGTAAAAGTCAAAGCGAATAAACGAATCTCACACGATTTGCCATTAAAAATTAAAATTCGGAATTGGTAACGTGAAACCGCTAGTTTCCTTTACAGTTAGTGCGCTTGAAAAAAAATGCGCTATGTTTATTGTATTGAATGTCATTAGGTTGAAGCCTACTCCAAGTGTTAGCTGATACTTCTGTGACGCAGAAGTCAAGAAACAAAGAGACATTTTGTAAAAAAAAAGCCGCGTGTCTAATTCTGTCATGCCTATGTGGCCAGTGATGAAGCACTGTAAAAGGAATCAAGGAATCGTCAGAAATCATCATTTAAAGTCCAGCAATCAGACATTACTACAAAATTTATATTTAGAAAAATAAATAACTGAAAAGTTGCATTCGTTGTTCATTTTTAAAGGATCTGCTGGTCTGTCATTAGGCAATAGTATGGTTTTTTTTCGGAAATAGGAATGTAATCACTATGATTCCGTAGAGTCATGTGCTATTTAGGGAGGTACTTTCTTTATACTCATCCGTTTACCTGTAATTAAACGTTGTTGAAATAAAGTAACAAATTGATGGCACTAATAAATTCAAAACAGTAAGCCTTGAACAACAATAAAAACAGGAATACAATTTTCGTGAAAATAGAGGGTTTCTTCCGAAGTGGCACATTTAAACTTTCAATCATTTTGATATTTGAATGTCTAATGATTTCCCTTGAAGAACGAAGTATGAAGGTCTTCGCATGCTTTAATATTCTGAAATCTTTTGTGATTCTCTCCCTCAACCCACAACCGTGTGAAATAAAGCATGAAGACCACGATAGTTGAGAGATATAAAAGTGAAGAATGATCAACTAATGATCACGCCAACCATTTTATGGGAGAAACGTTAAATCCAGTAGCTATACCTATAGTGCAAAAGCCAACGTGGATACGTCACGCGATTTCTAAAATAAAAAAAAAAAAAACATTAACGCAGTATGGCTGATTGTGCGTGAAAAAATAAGTTGGACAATGAGATAGTAATTACGTTAACGGCATGAAACAATAAGACAAATTATACATTACAAAGAGTGTTGTACTTACAAAATTTCAGTCGGAATAACAGCTAAATAAAAACAGAATAACGACATTCAGCGTAGAAGAAACGTCTTAGATTTCGACCACTCGTTATAGCAAGGAAGCATTCAGAAAAGGTTCTTTTAAAACGAATGAGGTGTTGGTTACGTACACAAACGTTGAGGAGCTAAAGTCAACATCCAACCCAATATTTTCTTCAAATATTCAACTGTTTTACATGCAACGACATCTTGTTATTAATTAACTTATAAAACAGTTTCAGTAGACAATACAACAATAAATAATTCAATCGTATTTTCGATGCTCTATTTATTAGGTGCAGTCAAACAATGCCACAACGTTTGAAGAAACAGTAGAGGAAACTCTGGTATTATCATTGGCAACCTCGAGAATGTGAATAGACCATACAAGTATTTTAAATGCACCATGTTTTTGTGGGAACTGCTTGCTTTATATACTAGTACATTCATCTGATCGAATCTAGTGGTCGAATCTTAGGAAACTCACACTTGAGGGGGGTAGTTCAAACAGTACGTACAAATGTGGACTCATCATTTGGTAGCAGCTCTTTGGCAATATGTACTAAAAGAGTTGAGGTGCGTCTATACATATGTCCACTGCGAGGATAGAAAAAATGTCGTCAACATAATGAATCTCTAGCCATAATTCCTAAGCAGTAAGATAAAGTGCGGGTGCAAATTGCATAAAGGTGCATGCTGTTGTGTGCATAAATCAACTCGAACGGGATTCTTTAAATTACCCTCTCTGGAGCTCGAAACCTATAAAAGTTGGCTGCGATTTATGATATGAACCAGGCTGGCGGACAGCTGACGACCATAAAAAACTCTTTCTGATAAATAAATATACAACTTGTCAATATGAATAAAAGTGCGTGCGGTGTAGATGCGTGCTTCCATGCTCGGCTCATATCGAGGTTTTTCGAACACATTTTATCATAAAATGTAAAAGCAGATGATTCGAAAAATCTGAAAAAAAAAATCTGAGTAAATCAGGGAAAAATAAAAGTAAAGAATCGAAAAAATAGGGCAAGAAATACTCGTCGGGAGAATCCAGTTCTTTTGAAGCTCGAAAAAAATACTAAATAAAAGCACGAACAAAAACGAAAACTCATTTGAATCTCCGAAGATAAGAAAAAATGCTGAATATAACCGCTTCTAAACTCGTGAGAATATGTAATACAGAATCTGTTAGCAATAAAATTCTTACCGGCGATTTAAATATCACAATAAAACGCATAAATAGAGGGCAGTTTACCATTAACTACATACATAGACAAAATCTGAGGGCTGTTATTTTGCAGCATACATGGTACGGGGCTTACTGCTTTTCCCAATACATTCGGCTTAAAATCCCAGTTGAGTGATCAAACAAAGGCAAAACAGTGTAAAAGCAAAATTACGAACTATTTTCACAAATTACCCTGTGTTCAAAATTAAAACGCTCTCGAGCGGAAACTCGATAAAACTCGATGAAAGCAATGTCGTGGAAGTACACATGTAAATTATTGAATGAGTATCGGTTATGATGCACAATCGATTTGTATATTTTAATATCTATACGGCCTCTCCATCGGGTGCGGTATTGATTCCCTCACTCTCTGCTTGAATAGCGTCCTCAATCGATGGGAAGATATATTGAGCGATCTTTTCCTCGACGAACTTCGGAAGCAGTTGCAACGTTGCCATGATATCCACTAAAGGAACGGTGGTATTCATTGAATGGTGACGCTCTGCTTTACAATATTACGACTTCTTGAACACAAGAGGCTGATAAACTATATAATCCTGTATATTCAATTCTGTGTCTCTCTGTGTGTGCATGTATTCAACCTCTCAGCTACTAAGAAAGAAAGAAAGCAGATTGCTCGATACCACAAAGACACATAAATGAAACCCACATGAGACTCCACAATAGAACACTCGAATGTCGTTTTTCATGTTTTCAACGAACACCTGAATATGGAAAATGTACGTAAGACAACATTAAACAAATCGCTTGCACATAATACAGGGTGTGGGCCCAACAGTATTGGTTCTTGCAATAGCAGAAAATGGACAAATGCTAAAAAAATAACCTACAGATATTCCTTATATGCAAGAACTACAACAGTTGTTTATTTATTTAGTACAACATTCAGGATTGCAGAGAATGAGAAATAACTTTCACCTCAACAATCGTCGTGGCTCCCATATAGTCGATAAATGGCACAGCACTCATGTCTACAACAACGGCTCGAATCACGGACATCGAAATTTTATTGCTGTCCAGTGTAGACAACTTCTAAAAAAAGTAAATCGCTGAATGAACCTCTTTATAAGAAATGCAAATTTATAAGGCAGCCATCAGGTGTTACTTGTTCTGCAAATAGATTAAGACAAAAGTGTAATGCTTGATCTGTCGAATCTACAGTTCATCGGACGTAGTTTTCAGCTTACATTACTGATGCAATCGGTATCCTTTGCTTGTGCTAGAGCCAACTTCACATTTTGAATAGTTGCAGCAGAATTGTTCCGAGAATGGATCATTGATTCCTTTTTCTTCTGTTCTTGCTGCACTTCGAGATGTTTCCTGAGATTTATAGATTGTGGGCCCAATTTTCTTAAGCATATCGTAGTCTTTGTTTTACACATTTCTTCATCCGCAACTTGTTGCATAACTCATTTGTTGCAAGTTTCAGCAAACGGTGCTTAGTCGTCTGTCGCTCTCAAAGTAACTCAACTACTAACCTCCTTGCAATACTCGGTGCTTCAATGGCCACTGATAGTTGTCGTCTGAATTCCTCAACATTGAGGAAGACGAGAGGCGCAGTATATCTCAGACAAGCTACACCATCTGTTACAGTCGAATCCCTGGAAATTAGTTAACTTGGCTGGCTATACGGTTTATTCCAGATATGGGCAGGTTTCAATCTTCGGTGATAGTAGGTCCAACCTTTTCTACCCCTTTTACGTAAGAGACTACAAAAAAACGTGGTAAAAATAACAATGAAGCGACGGATGAACGCAATTCGAGAGCACAAAATATACCTGTATTTTGCGATCGGTTGGTAATAGACTCTATCCTTCGTGTGGGACATTCGACCCAGTTCAACTAAGGGACTCCTGAAATAAATGAGACTTACAGCACATTTTGTTTAGAAAAGCTTGGTAGGAAAACGACCAATAGTTAAAGTTTCAACTATTTAGTTTATTTCAGTAAACGGGGAAGCTCTAGAACACATCAGCAATAGTAAATGTTCTGAATATTAATGTCTTCGGCTATTATCGCCAAAAGTGCTTGCTTTTTTTCGAGCTTTTCCACGGTAGCCGATGACAATGGCATAAGCTAACAAACATCAGCGAATTTGTTTGCGTTGCGCAACGATGATCTGTCTACGAGATAATGCAAACACTTGCACTCTCGATCCGGAAACTGGACAATTGCCTGGACAGTATTTAATTATCATAATTAGCATTTGTTCACAGTTCCATTGTAAACACCCTGATTGTTTGTTTCTCTTTTCTTAGAAACATCTCTGTAAACATGTTCTTTTTTCCTGAAACAATCACACGAGTGTACTCAAATCTACCCTTTCTTGCCATTGGTTCGCTGGTCTTGGCTCTTATAGTGGCAAACTTACTGTTTGCCAACTTCGGCCTGTTGCAAAACGCAAACATAAACCACGAAAAGAGCGAACAATGAAGGACATTTGAACTCATGCTACTGATGCTAATATGCTGGTGTCCGTATAAATAGAGACGGCTGAGGCAAGGTCTCTATGCTTGAAACCAGTGACTGATGCCCAGTTGCCTACACTCATTCTCTTGTGTGTCCAAACTTCTCCGATCATTTGCCAAGATCTCACTGATGATTTTTACACTCTGCTGATTCAATGACAACTCACTACCTAGATAAATGAATGATTCAGTGTATCAATCTCTCGCAAAGACCAGCTGATCTGATCTGAACGCTCACCGGAAGAGATCCAAATTTCTTAAAACTTTTCATCTATCATTATCAGCCTCCTTTTTTTAATAAAAACACTACTTAAAATGTTGTCATTTCTGCTAGATAATCAAAGGCTATTTATCACTTAACTTAATAAACTTAATTTTTTCTCACATTATGTAGAAATAAGTTGTACCAACACGAAGAAATTGTGGGTTCCAAAATAGATGCGGGTATCTTTTTAATCACATCTTTTTTCAATTTATCCCGACCTTGTCAATAACTAGTGTCCTTGCGATTTTCACTTTGCTTTTTGTGATAACTGACTAATGTTTTGTTTTATTACACTAGCGCGTATATGTCCTATGAGATGAGCGCTCAAATATAAATCTTTAGATTTAATTGTCACACTTGGCGCACATATTTCTTTTGAGTACTTTTTTCCCACTTTAATGATCCAATTGCCTCGATTGATCTGAATGTGCTTGAGTGTTCACGGATATGACGCGTTCCCTTCCTCAAAAGACTGGTCAATTGGCAAACAACAAACAATGACCGTATCATTGCGGCCATTAGAACGTTCTTACTTCTAGAGCCATAAGCACTAATGAAAAGACCACCCACATGAAAACCTCTTTAGACTCACGCCATCTTCATATTTTCACAACGTGTCAATTTTGAAGCCGAGAGTTCTTTATAAGTCTGTAATTGTTTATATCCACTACATATGTGTTTCAGTATGATTCTCCGGATACTAATGATCTGCTGTCTTATTCAAGTCGCAATAAGTAGTTGGGAATGTGGTATTGGCAAGATTAGCCACACGCTTTCCTATGTTTTTACAATGCCGGGACCGCAAGATCGTGAGTTTGCAATTCGTACTGTAGTTTAGTTCACAGTAGTTTTTAAAACAGATACCCTAAGTATGTTACATGGGTAAGGCTGAATCACGATATTCTTGCATTTGCATCTAAGGTAGCCTAGCACTATATGAGATGATGATGCAAGAATATCGTTAAACAAATGCCATCGTGCTTCAATGTGTACACTACATTGGGGTGCTGCGCAGATTGTTTTGGTACCCTCCATCAAAATAATAATGTTTCTTAATGTCTGCTTTACGTTGAATTGAATAATAAAACATATTTAGGTATTAATGCATGTTGTACGGAACATGATCTCTTATATGACCAGGGCAGATTCTGGGACATCTCCAGAGCGGAATCTGATAGAATTTTCTGCAAATGTTTGAGTGATTCCCAAGGGCTGTATTCGAAATTTGTGGTAAGACCAGTCTTTTGTGGTGCTGTTAAATTGTATAATTTCTTCGGGTTTGGCAATTAAGCATTTCTATCTCATAGAAAAAAATAAAAGTTATCTTATAAAAGTTAGAATGAATTTCTTTCTTTGTTATATTTTGAATAATCAGAAAATAATTATGTTTTCTATTATTTGATGCATAAGTGCTTCTAAAATTATACGTTGCTCAAATTTCTGTTTTTTTTTTCATTTTCTTATGGTATTACATCTTTTCAAGTATATGACTGAGTATAAAGTTGGAGAAAAAGTTGAAAAAATTTTCTTCAGTTTCTACTGATTCTCAGTTACACATGCAAATTTTAGAACATATTATTATGCACATATGGTATTGTTGATTGAATAAAATCTTTTTAAAAATCTATATCACAGAAACATTTGGAGCGTAAAAATTCAGGACTGGCAATCGCAATGCTTCGGAAAGTGTTAGCACAACTTGAAAGTCAGTATGCGCCTTCTTGAACCGACCACGCCTATTTACCGCACTTGATGAGACAAATTACGTTAAATTTTTCTTGAAAAATACCTTTGTGTTTTGAAGATGACCTGTCCCAGTACAAAGAGAACTCCAATTGCGAGACCTTCCACGACATCGAATACGACAGTCGCGAAGCAGGTTACTAGAAAAACTGCCTGAAATAAAGCAAAGATAATCTTGATGTTTACTGACTTTGAAATACCGTTGAAAATAGGATAGAACGCGAGTAAACAATTCAAATTCAACGCCAACACCGCATTGTAGGCTCTAGTTTGGCTAATTTCTCCACTACGTGGACATATAGCACACTGAAGAAAAGTAATTCAATACATATAACTTACCGCATCGCCTTTTGAAATTTTCCACAGTGGTCGAACTTGCTTGAATTGCATAAACATTCCCTTTAGTGCCACAATAATGATGGAAGCGAGGAAACACTGTAATTATTAGATTTTTTATTGCTTGATATTATTCTTTCCTGTTACGTTCCAACATTTCCTAATATTGATATGTGATCATTAATTTTACGAGTACAAGTCGTCAAGGTAAGGTAATCAACTAAAAATTGAGTCGTTTACAAAATTTACCGTAGGCAACCCCTCCAATACCGGCCCAATCCAGAAGATAACTGAAAGCAGTAGCATACTAGAGAATATTGTCGCCAGCTGCGTCTTCGTTCCAGATGCCTATAAAGCGCATAAGTAAAGCGTTGTTATCGATACACTGAACCTTTCAACCAAATGACGGCACAGTATGGGAAAAACTAGATATATATCGGGGGCTCATTATTCCAGTCTATGCATCCCAGTAATGAAGTTGCACTTCATAAAGCTGCACTACGGCAGTTTTCCAAGCTTTGGTATAATTATGAAGTTAACGTTTGTTCACCTCATATACCAGACTGCGTGCCAGAGCTGTCGACGACGGCCAAACGGGAAACAGTGAACATAGGCATTCCATGATACCAAGGGCATAGAACTCCTGAAGAAGGACATATGCACAACTGATCGTTTAAATGTGGCGTAAGCGCAAACAGCCTCCTATAGTTCTCATAACTGCAGAAACAAAACAAAACAGAATCTCCTGCTTTCTGGATGCAGTTTTTGTAAAATTGTTTGACCTACAGAGTTGTGTGCACGGCCAGTAATTAGTCGTTCACTCTTAGGGATCCTTAAAATGATCTAGGTTGTTTATTTCCTGACCTGTCTGACGTCAATTTCATAGCTGTGTTTCTTGGCGAACAGTTTACCCATTGAAATAGTCACAACAAGAATGACGACAGAAATAGCGATCGCGTCAGAAAAGAGCATTGGAAGTAGGTTGAGATTTGGAATTGAAGGAGATGGAAAGCTAAAGATATCACACAGTTTTATACTTTCTCAGTCGACTTCTGAGCAATATCTGCTAAAATCTGTGAACAAATATTAACAATAACCCACCCCGTTGGAATTTCTCCAATAACTTTCACATTGTAATTCTCCTTCAGCCCCATAGCGAACGATACCGCTGTGCCAATAATCATCTGAATCGTTCGTTTACCAGTAAAAACAAAGAGAAATTGCATTTGTTGAGATAAGCTTCGGAGCTTCAGAAAGTTCAAGTAAGACTTTATACAAACGCACATGAAAGCTAGACTGATAAAATTTAGCATTGTGGCAAGAAACAGTTTGGGGCTTGTTACCTTTATCTGCAATGACAAACAATAAAAAAAAACCAACCACAAATAGATCATATGGAATTGGCAGTTTGAAGTTGAGCTTCTTTTTAATCACCGGATCCACTACATTTTTTGCGACAAAGAGAGACACGATAGTTATAATTGAGACCAGAAAAGTTGTCAGATTTGCATTGCCGCTCACAACACTGTTCCATAGATCACCGTATATCTGAAGTTGAATAGGACCTAACATCTTACAGACTTGATTGCCCTGTGGCAATACAGATGGTCATTGCTTGCAGTTGTGCGCAAAATTTCCTGTTACGCCAATTAATAGGCTTGTTATTTTCTTTGTTATTTCCATAATCACATTAAAAAGGATGAAACACTTTTTGGAACTTACCAAAAAGAGCTTTCCAACTCCATTATGTCTAGGTAGAGAAACGCCAAGGATCTTATTCAATTGAGCGGTGAATACATGAACAGCTGCCCCTGTGGTAAATCCCGTTATCACTTGGTCACTGAGGTACGATGTAAGGAAGTCCAACCGGAGAAGTCCCATAGAAATCTAGAGAGAGAATTCTGATCAATTATTACATAATTATCTTCTACTCATTATGCAAATGTGGTTCACTCAATGGAAATTTATATCAGAAAGGTATATCGAGCAAGTCGTTTTTTTTTTGCCAAATTTTGAATCCTGGTCATTGGTGCTTCAATGAGAAGCATAAGAGTAAATGTATTACAATTTTGAAACATCCGCCAATGCGAACCTGAATCATTCCAACCAGTAATGCCAATGCGGTGACAACTTCCATCGAAATTCCGTAAGACAGATTTTCATATTCCACCTCGTCCAATATTCCAGTATAGTTTTCATTGAAGCGTTTATCGAATAATATTTGTGTCGTGCGAAGGTTGCAACTACCAACCATCAGGCTCACAACAGCAAATACGCCTGAAAATTTTCGTCATATTATGACAGCATTTACAAATACATTTACACGAGTACAAAGGCAAGAAGAACAAGTTGCAGAACTCGTGAAGTAAGAAAACCAACCTAGTGAAACATGCCGGGACGTTCCGAAAATCATATAAAAC
>JAANDG010000938.1:0-35109 GCA_036852015.1 Pelodera strongyloides | reverse complement strand
ACGGTCAATTATTAATAATATTTTCCTCTAACCATAAGGTCCCCTCATAAAATAGAATATTAGCTTTCATTATTCTTATGCCCTCGTATACTACGAATTCTAAAGGCGTGTTTAGAATGCGACGTGCATATTCCTCCTTATAATCTTCTTATTATATAAAGTTGGGAGCTTTGTGTGTTTGTTTGTGCGTTTGTTTGAGTGTACGTTTGGATGATGTGCGTTACGCTCAGGTTGTAGGATTGGTTCAGTAGTTCACGTTCCCGTGCACTGAACCATCTCACTTCCCGAGCGCCCCTCTCACAAACGTCCAAAAAAGGCTGCATATGTGGAATATGTGTGGTGTATCGTTCGGGCGCGGTGGCGCGCAGCTCATTTTAGGAAACAAAGAACACTCACAACTCAAAGAACTACCAAATCACAATCCTTGACAACTTTTTATGAAATACTTTTTTGTAATCACTTCGTAGTCTAATTTTTCATTTACTCATTTTACAAAGATTTAGTCGACATATTTTGCAACAAAGCATTGAGTAATTCTCTGCACATTTCCCTTATTTCCCATGAAACGAGCGTCCAATCTTGAGCGATGTTTCGGTCGAACGAAAGAACATTCAACAGAACTTCTTAATTTCGCGTAGTTTTTGCTTTAGTATGGATAATACACGGTATCACTGTAACGTTCGACGACATTCTTTAGTTTAATACAGTTAAGGAAAAATCTGTGACAATTTTTTCTCTTTTTTTTTTTTTTTGGGATTTTTTCTGCTTTATAGAGTCTAACGATTTGCAGACAGTTTAGGAGGAATACGTTCACCAGTTATATAAAGGGCACACTAAAACTATTTCGATCCCATGTTTAACATTCATATAGGTTTCAAAAAGTAAAATAGCGGTCACTTATTCCGCTGCTTTTAGGCTTTGGCAAATTTTTTTTAGGTTATAGACTTATAGAGTCCAGCAAGTTACAGACAATTTAGGAGAAAAATAGTCAACAGAAACTAAGTATACCCCGTGTTTGATATTGGTTGTAGGTTTTCAAAAGGAAAATAACAAAAGTGAAACTATTTCCTTCGGACAAATGTTTGCTTCTAACTTATATAGCCCAGCGAAACATTGCGACGTATCATCCAGGCACTTATTCCTTTTTTGAAATTTTTTCGATATTGTAGAGTCCAGCAAGTTGCAGACAATTTAGGAGGAATATAGTCAACAGAAACTAAGTTCTAACCCGTGTTCAATATTGGTATGGGTTTCAAAAGGAAAAATGAGAGACTGGAGACTCTTTATATAGACATGTTTCTTCCTAACTTATATAGCCCAGCGAAACATTGCGGCGTATCAGCCACGCGATATTAAGCTGCTTTTAGTAGGCTTCGGCAATTTTTTCGGTCCTAGAGTAGAACAAGTTGCAATTTAGGAGGAATACAGTCAACAGAAACTAAGATCTATCCCCGTGTTTGATATCGGTGTAGGTTTCAAAAGGAAAATAACAAAGATGAAAACCATTTTCTTTATGTAAATGTTTGCTTCTAACTTATATATCCCAGCGAAACATTGCGGCGTATCAGCCACGCGCTTATTCCGCTGCTTTTCGGTTTTGGAAATTTTTTGGACCCTATATTAGTCAAACGATTTACAGGCAATTTAGGAGGAATATAGTCAACGTCCTAAAATGGGCGAACCAAAACTAAGTTCTATCCCCATGAAACTATTCTTGCGAGAAATAGTTGCTTCTACTTATAGATATAGCCCAGTGAAACATAGCGACCATCAGCGAATATTGGAAAGACGCCTCAGGCGGCGGTAGCCGACTGGTAACTATATATTTTACTAGGATTATGACCCTTGAAAGCACACCTAGGTACGATTGAATCCATTAATACCGTTTAGTCTTGAGGTTGCTTTCTTTTATCATAATGTCACTAATGGAATGTGCAAATTTGATTTGCAACATCGTTTTAATTCAATACACATTAATCTCGGGTTTGGCATCCACAAATAAGCTTTACGTCTTTGGTTTTTGCAATGGAACACGGCTGTTTTGCCATGAAAAAGCTTCATATAAGCTAATATGTCACTGTTTTGTAAATAAAGTAAAATAATGCCGCATATTGACCAGAACACCTTGTTGTACTCTACAGAGTGTACCCTCAAACTACTGTGACATACACGTTTGTGTGCGTAATAAATATCTTATTATATAAAGTTGGGAGCTTTGTGTGTTTGTTTGTGCGTTTGTTTGAGTGTACGTTTGGATGATGTGCGTTACGCTCAGGTTGTAGGATTGGTTCAGTAGTTCACGTTCCCGTGCACTGAACCATCTCACTTCCCGAGCGCCCCTCTCACAAACGTCCAAAAAAGGCTGCATATGTGGAATATGTGTGGTGTATCGTTCGGGCGCGGTGGCGCGCAGCTCATTTTAGGAAACAAAGAACACTCACAACTCAAAGAACTACCAAATCACAATCCTTGACAACTTTTTATGAAATACTTTTTTGTAATCACTTCGTAGTCTAATTTTTCATTTACTCATTTTACAAAGATTTAGTCGACATATTTTGCAATCTTATTATATAAAGTTGGGAGCTTTGTGTGTTTGTTTGTGCGTTTGTTTGAGTGTACGTTTGGATGATGTGCGTTACGCTCAGGTTGTAGGATTGGTTCAGTAGTTCACGTTCCCGTGCACTGAACCATCTCACTTCCCGAGCGCCCCTCTCACAAACGTCCAAAAAAGGCTGCATATGTGGAATATGTGTGGTGTATCGTTCGGGCGCGGTGGCGCGCAGCTCATTTTAGGAAACAAAGAACACTCACAACTCAAAGAACTACCAAATCACAATCCTTGACAACTTTTTTATGAAATACTTTTTTGTAATCACTTCGTAGTCTAATTTTTCATTTACTCATTTTACAAAGATTTAGTCGACATATTTTGCAACAAAGCATTGAGTAATTCTCTGCACATTTCCCTTATTTCCCATGAAACGAGCGTCCAATCTTGAGCGATGTTTCGGTCGAACGAAAGAACATTCAACAGAACTTCTTAATTTCGCGTAGTTTTTGCTTTAGTATGGATAATACACGGTATCACCTGTAACGTTCGACGACATTCTTTAGTTTAATACAGTTAAGGAAAAAATCTGTGACAATTTTTTTTCTTTTTTTTTTTTTTTTTGGGATTTTTTCTGCTTTATAGAGTCTAACGATTTGCAGACAGTTTAGGAGGAATACGTTCACCAGTTATATAAAGGGCACACTAAAACTATGTTCGATCCCATGTTTAACATTCGTATAGGTTTCAAAAAGTAAAATAGCGGTCACTTATTCCGCTGCTTTTAGGCTTTGGCAAATTTTTTTTAGGTTATAGACTTATAGAGTCCAGCAAGTTGCAGACAATTTAGGAGAAATATAGTCAACAGAAACTAAGTTATACCCCCGTGTTTGATATTGGTGTAGGTTTCAAAAGGAAAATAACAAAAGTGAAACTATTTCCTTCGGACAAATGTTTGCTTCTAACTTATATAGCCCAGCGAAACATTGCGACGTATCATCCAGGCACTTATTCCTTTTTTTGAAATTTTTTCGATATTGTAGAGTCCAGCAAGTTGCAGACAATTTAGGAGGAATATAGTCAACAGAAACTAAGTTCTAACCCGTGTTCAATATTGGTATGGGTTTCAAAAGGAAATATGAGAGACTGGAGACTCTTTATATAGACATGTTTCTTCCTAACTTATATAGCCCAGCGAAACATTGCGGCGTATCAGCCACGCGATATTAAGCTGCTTTTAGTAGGCTTCGGCAATTTTGTCGGTCCTAGAGTAGAACAAGTTGCAGACAATTTAGGAGGAATACAGTCAACAGAAACTAAGATCTATCCCCGTGTTTGATATCGGTGTAGGTTTCAAAAGGAAAATAACAAAGATGAAAACCATTTCCTTTATGTAAATGTTTGCTTCTAACTTATATATCCCAGCGAAACATTGCGGCGTATCAGCCACGCGCTTATTCCGCTGCTTTTCGGTTTTGGAAATTTTTTGGACCCTATATTAGTCAAACGATTTACAGGCAATTTAGGAGGAATATAGTCAACGTCCTAAAATGGGCGAACCAAAACTAAGTTCTATCCCCATGAAACTATTCTTGCGAGAAATAGTTGCTTCTACTTATAGATATAGCCCAGTGAAACATAGCGACCATCAGCGAATATTGGAAAGACGCCTCAGGCGGCGGTAGCCGACTGGTATTATATATAAAGCAGAGCAAACTACCAGCTACACAACTACAATGCTACTAACCTACGGTAGTCTTACAGTAAAGTAAGTATTACTACAAGTCACTATGGTGTGGAGTGTGGACGATGCGTTTATAACAAATTGTTTGTTATTGTAACTAATACTATTCCAACAGCAGGTAGCCCGTGTTACGCAACTACATCGAAACATTCGATTAATTTTTTTCACTAACATAAATCAGCTAATTTTACACGACCTAAGAAAACCACAACGGCTACAATAGTTTAGAAATTTTCTCTTTCCCACATTTTTTTGACCAACGTCGCCTTACATTAACTGGCTACAATTAAAACCCCCGCAATAATTGGCAGAGGGAAACATTCTTCTAGATTAAAGTTTTATTATATTTTATTAAGATTTATTTAGCTTCCTTCCTTCTTATCCTACATATTTCAGACACGCAAAAAATCTAGCCATTTGTAGCTATTAAATTAAGGCGGACAAGATTGTGAAGGAGTATTGTTACGTGCCGTTGTAGAGCGTTTGGGAATTTGTCTTCATATAATAAACGCTATGCCATTAAATATAATATAATTACAATATTCTCACAAGAGTACATTTATTCGGCCACTTCTGCAAGTTGGACCAGATAATTATATTTTGTATAAAATTCTTCAGACACTGACTATGGCTATGGCCATACATTTTGACAGACATTCTTGCCAACACGTCTTCATTAAAATTCACAATTAGGTTAATTTAATTTCAGGGTCGAAGAATACTAATGCATGATATAGTGCATCGGTCATTAACATTTTGGGCATCTTGTATCTTTTATATATGTACAAACAACATAAAAACTCATTGTTATACGACGTTATAAATGATATGACTATGAACATGTAAATTAAAATAACGAAAGAAGCACACTACAATAAGACTAATTGTAAGGTCTTCCAACGATTTTGTTCAGTTCTTACTTTCCATTAGTTTACGTGTCGGTCTTGGATGCTCATTTGGGCTTCTTAAAATTATATGTCCATGTGTAATCATGCTCATTTACTCGTTTAGTGTGTCATCTTACTGCAGTACTCTATCTTTTTAGCCAATGTTTCAGGGTAAAAATGACAACTATCAGATCGCTGCTTGCTATTATTGCCTTCTGCCTAGCCCTTAGCTACAGTATGCCGATGACTCCCAGGACCGCTCCCATATTCGGTATTGTGGTTGATGAACAACCACTACCAGAAATTGGAGAAGAAGAAAACATACAGTACGCAGAGGAGGAGGACGAGGAGGAGTTAGACAACACAGAACGACCACGGTAAGGCAGACACACAGAGTGACATTCGTTAGGATATGAATACCAACTTACCAACCTCATTTTGGTGCAGAATTGCAGACTCTATAAACCGGGCTCCCACCTTCTTGGGAGTGCGGGCGGCGAACTTCTCGTGTAGCGGAATTGGCAGCATAGCATGGAACTACCATAAATGTTCTTATGTGGTCTCGGTCCAGCCTAGTCGTGCCTCCTAGGCTTACCCTCGCCAGCACATAACTAATGTTTCCTTCACCGGTTACAACACAACGAAGCTCTCAACTATCACAACACATTCCCATAACATAAACACAGCATAAATCATAATGTTTATTATCAATAAACATGCAAAGTAGGTAAGATAGGTATATTGGTCAAATATACCTATCGCTATCAAATTGGTCTCCAACGACCGTCAATGACTTTAGGCCCGCGGCCTCCGCCTTATATACTCGCCTACCGTACTCTGCGCTGCGTCTCGCGCGGTTACTGGCTTTTAGAATCGCGCATTTCAAATGGTAACCGCTGTAGGAAACAAAAGTTTAGAACATCGCACTGATGTGAATGCATTCGAGGTTTTTTTTATCTTATCGTTTATCTCTCTTCAGTTATTCCGGCCATTTGGTTGCCCTTCGGCCGGACTATACCTTCTGGAATATGATGAATGTTCTGAGGACGATGTTTGACAGGCCTGCAGTCAAGAGACAAGGAAGGACAGGTGGGAAACGTTTTGGTATTTCTGAAAAATGGATAGAGTGTGACATTGTTATAAGAAAGAAAGAAAGATAGAGAAAGAGAGAGAGAGAGAGAGAGAGAGAGTAGAGTAGAGTAGAGAATGTATTTATAAAAAAAAACGGAACAGTCTATCTATAACCTTTTCAGTAACCGTCCCGGAAATGCGCGCCTTGAGACGACGAATGGCCAATTCATTTTAATTCCATTACAAATAATAAACAACCTAACATTTAAAAGTTTTTCATTACCGTCACCGTACTAGCATTATTTGTTTAAATTTGCAATGCATATCGATTTATTTAATTTATTAGAGAAAACATTTGTTTTACTGTTTTATTTTTATTGTGATAAGTAAAATGTGTAACAATGCAGTGTTTGTATTTTGAGCAACAACCACAACATAGTTTCAATATACACGAACTCAGGCCGCTGTCAAGGTAATAATACTAGAAACATCTAACGCACGATTTTAAAAAAGAGCTGATAAATCTGCTCGAACCAAATGTGATAAGAGAGGAAACTGAGACTTACAATGGACTATTGCACAACATTGCAACCCGTATTCATTTCTTTCTCGCAAATATAAACAAGAGGCACCTATACTTGTCTTTTCAGATAGCCAGACCCAGACTACAACTGCTGGTTTTCACCGGTAGTTTAACACTTTTATTTCGGCACGAAGATTCTTCTCTAATTTTATTGATGCTGTGAGCCTAGATTATACATTTTTACACTTTGAGTGTGATTGCATTTTGCTTTAATCGTCATTTGTGGTTTATTTTGAAGTGGATCAGTGTTTCCCTGTGTCATTTTCTTTGAAGACTGATAACAGTTGTTACTTCAAAAACCCCGTTTGTGCGCATAATTTGGTATTTTATGTTTCCGCAAGTTTTTCCGCGACATTCAATACATTGAAGGTGGATATGGTATTACCCTCCAATCTCCGAATTACCCCTGCGAAGCCTGAGGATTGCGATGAAATCTTGGACTTTCTATTCAGCGATTTTATTAAAAGAGATCCGCTGAGTGTTCTCAACGTGCCGGAAAATGAAGCAAGACCTGTATTTAAAGGTATTGTTTTTTTTTATCTGTTGATAGATAGAGAAAAACTTGCCATATTGAATCCATGCAAGATGCTCAGTTTCTGCAACTTTTGTCGCTGACTTGGCTGATTATTAGTTCACAGATCGAATGAAAAAACGATCCGCAATGTTTTCTTTTGCTAATGGTAAGCATATTTTAGGGGGAAACTGGAGGAATACTTTCCACTATAACCCATTTAACTCTCCATTCTCTGTTTTAGGTGCAGTTGAAAAGACATTGAACAGACATCCCTGTTTTGTATACTACATTCGAAACGAAAACGACGAAATTGTGGCGCTCCGGTAAATTTTTTGAAATTAAATGTTCGAAGTTACGCTTGAACTCGTTGGACATATTAGTATTACATTTGCGTAGAGTGAAAGGTGGCGTACAAGCGGCATGATTACAGCATGTAGGCGGCCTACGAAAAACGTACCGTTGCCGCTTGCACGAATCCGGCAGCCTGCAAAGCCGGGCTCATGAAGTGTTTCAACCATTATTTCGGTGACGCAATCAGACGGTGTCACAAGGCAACATTTCAAGTCTAATTTCTAGGAGCGCCTTGGAGAGAAATCGCTCAGAACCTCAGTATATGATGTTTAACAAAGAAGATGATAAGATCCATCCGGTAAAGGAGTTTAATAGGAAAATGATGTCGCAGGTGAATGACTTTTTGAGTTTGCCGTTTACTTTTTTATGCTTTCTTATGCTCTTCGAACACGAGCAAAACGCCGACTAAAGCAGGTATATGAGACAAAATATTTCTGTGTCAGGGAAATTATTGACTAATTAAGTGGGAAAAAAGGTGTGGGATCAGAAGGAAAGATTAATTTCAGCTCAATCTTTGGGATCACGTTCCTGCAGGAGTTGACAAGGTTTTCTGGATTTCGCTGATTTCTGTGCGAGAAGATTACGCAAGACAGGGTAAGTAAAGATAACACAACATAACAATGATTAATGGTAGCAGATACAAGGATGCAATCCATACGCGTTGTCAAATAATCTCATCCTATAAAGAAGAAAAGTTTGAAATTGTGTATGTCCGCAGCGGAGTTCCGTCAAACAAATTGAACTACCTGAAGGGTATAAAAGGAGAGTCGGAGATCAGCCATATCCAAAAAGATCAGCCTTTCCCTTTCCTACGTTTCACGCGTCTGGTATTAGTAGGCTAACTTTTCAGCAACTCTCCATAATGAGCGAAAGCGAGCCTTATGATGTTTTCTATAAATAAATATGCCCAGGTTTCGTGAGTGAACCTTGAAGTTTTGGAACGCCGCGACGTCTGTTTACTACGTACTACAGATTGTCCGTTACACTTTTGAGGATAGATATTCAATTATCGTTAACTACTGTTTTAAACTGATGAATATAATAATGTTTCGTATGCAGGTCTCGCAAAAGAGCTTCTACATTTCGACACATCGGATCTCAAAGAGAGACATGGTTTTCAGGCAATTGCAACAATTGGTGCGGCTATGCGATCACAGAAGGTCTGATCACTATTAGAAATCATCGCCGCTCACAAAAAGAGGGTCCATCACAGCTGGGTTGCGCGCTCCCCTAGGCCCTAGAGTGCGCGGGTTGAAGTGCGCCGGTTCAATTCCATAGGCGCACATGCGGCTCACATTTCGGTTGAGCCGCGACAAGTGCATCATCTGGCACTCGCGTATCGCTGGCCTTTATCTTTTTGTGGGCGGCTACAGCGCGGAGTTTCACGTGGTAAATTTCTACGCAATATACGGAACAGAAAAAACAGTAACACACGGAATGTTGTTATCCAGCACACACCACAGAACCAAGTGCCACACCGCTTTAAAAACAAGAATAACAAATTTCAAAAGTACAGTAACATGTCCGTACTAGGTAGAGACATGACCGACTTTTCGGTATTGTAGTGTTGGATGTGGTATTCTATATACGCACAGAACGTCCGAGGCGCATAGAGTGGCCAATGTCATAAAAAGATGGTCCGTCTCTGTGCTGCTGGGTCCTATATTTCCCACTAGAAATATGGCCCAACAACACAGAGAAGGGCCACATTTTTTATGACATTGGTCACTCAGTGCGCCGCGGTCGTTTGGTGGTTATATAGGATATCACGACCATCACTAAAGCACCGAAAAGTCGGTCGTGTCCGTACCTAGTGCGGATGCGTTCAAACCGTACTTTTGAAAATTTTATTCCAGATTTTAAAGAAGTTACTGCATTGCTTACAATTTACAATATAATGCATAACAGTTGAAGTGACATTGCTTAAAATTTACAATATAATGCATAACAGTTGAAGCTCGTGTTGAAGTGCGCCGGTTCCATAGGCGCACATGCGGCTCACATTTCGGTTGAGCCGCGACAAGTGCATCATCTGGCACTCGCGTATCGCTGGCCTATATCTTTTTGTGGGCGGCTACACTGACGAAACTTGGCGTGCAAGCCGCGTGACAACGGCGTGCAGCGTGCATTTGGCAACGTGGTGGCGTGCAAAAATGCACGCGGAACGGTACGGCGTGCAACTTGCCCGCCGATACCACGCCGCTTGCACGCCAAAAGCCCGAGACGAAATGGCGTGGGTACGGCGTGCAAGTTGCACGCCGTGCCCACGCCGCTTGCACGCCAACCGATTATTTCCCAAATTAGTGTCCTATATACCGTAGTGACAAGCTAGTGCGCAGCATACTAGAGTTAGCAGACACACAGTGAATATTTTTTTCGTCATCATCCACCTCGCTGGTTTTTTGGTTGAATAGTTTGTTGTTCGTTTGTTTTACGTATGTTTTTTTGATTTTTTCTCCAACCAGATGTATGATTAGTCTCAGTAATATGTTTTCGGCCAGTGTTTGCACTGGGGACTGCCCAAAATGAAGCACTAAAATTTACGTTTTACATCGATTTTCTTTATTTAGTTATGAATTTTTGTGTCCGTGTGTATCAATTGCTTGTACTTCTCTCCTGCCGCTCTGATTTCAAGAATGTTGTTCAGGTTTTGTCCGTTCTCGTTCTCGACGGACTCAACGTAAAATGGACACGAGCCAAAGAGGGTATTTATCTTTGCCTATTGCATTTAACCCAAATACGGAATGAAGGTAAAACCCCGTTCTTAAACGTTGAGTTTGTTTAGTATCTTGAATGATGTCTGATGTCTGTGCCTTTTAGATTTTCTACGTCGTCGCAATGCTATGGACGCTCGTTATAGTCGGATCTGACCCGGAAAATCGAGTAATAGGTTTCTTTTTATTTCGATTTTTATTTATCATACTCTCGTCATAAAGTCAGTTAATTCGTACACAGTTACTAATCAACATAAATGAGGATATAGCGTATAGCCTATGTTACGCATTTATTTGTTTGTACTCCCTGCATACGTGAATGGTATAACATGGGAAACTAAAAACCCCGATTTCGCCCCGATCAGGTCCCTCAAAAAATCGGGCCGTGATCGGGGCGAAATCGGGGTTTTTCGACAAATGATCGGGGCGAAATCGGGGTTTTCACTTTCCTGTGATGTTGTTCTTACATCTAGTACTGTAGTGACAGCGAACCCAGAGTCGTGTTACCTTTGTTCAAGTCACCATTCACCACTCAATTTAGCTTCACCCATGGGAAGGCGCCAGGCCATGGATTTTGTCCACCAAATGGAAATACAGTAAGTCTTGTCTAATATTTTAATTTTTTCACTTTCGGTCATTATAGTTGTGTTTTTGCAGCAAGCTTTGAGATTTGAGAAGAACATGGTGACGAAAGAAATATAGTAGATAAAACTGCTGTATAAAAGGTTGAATTGTCATGTGGCTTTGCAGAAGACGAATGTTCCTTGATTTTTTGGGACAATACATGGAATGCAACCTTGTGGCCAAGTGTCCAGGCGACACCCGACAGCTCAATTAAATAACAGGTATACTTTTTATCATTAATCATTATATACTTCAAGATAGTTCAGCCGACGATCCAACGCTTTTCCTATCTCTATTGTACTGTTGACAGTAGTGTGTTTTAGTTGTGCCTATGAAGCTCCAACTAGGCGCACAACATGCCAGCAAACATCTTCGCGGCTTCCATGAAAAATAGGTATGTATTTATTTGTAAATAACTACCCATTCGTTTATCTAGTGTAAATAGAAGAACTACAATGTATAGTCAGTTGTGCCTTATTGCAGCTTACATGTTCGCCTTAGCTCAATTTCGCTTTAGCTGTTCTTGCGCAATACCTCCATTTGGGTGTGATGTGAAAGTGTTGCTTAATTATGAATGTTGTCCTGACTAAATTTATTTTAAATGTGGTTTTAAACAGGATTATATTGCGCTTTACTTGATATTTTATCTTTTAGGCGAAGCTGTGCTGTAGCTGGACCTCGAGCCACATGCTGATCGGTTGCAGATGGGGACACCGCACGATAACCTAGATTATGCTTGTAAATATTTTAAGGTTTACTATGTAAGTTTCAGTCTTTACAAAACGTTCCCACATATTATGTGCAAAAAATTCCTGTGCTGTAGAAAACCAGAAGGGCAATCAGTTTCACTTCTAATCATTATAATTTAATATTATATATACTCTTTTATATATTCTGATTTGTTTACCATGTGTGGATTTGTGCATTGTTTCATTATAATTATGTGTTTGCTATTTCTCGAAAAGAATAAATGATTTGTTCTTATATTTGTTGTATAATGATTCATGTGTTATAGTATTGTTTATTAGTTGATTGGGAATGCATTCTATACGGTAGGTACCAGTTTCTAGTAATTATTTAGCATCGGTTTAGTACAGGTCTAGGACCTGCCTGGCACGGTCCACCATTTTTCGGCGTGCAAGCCGCGTGGTTTCGGCGTGCAGGCGGCAACGTGGTGGCGTGCAGGCCGCCACGTCACGGCGTGCAAGCCGCGTGGGTACGGCGTGCAACCCTGCACGCCATAACCCAACGGCGTGCCACTTTTTTCATACCCGCCTGCACGCCGTTGTCACGCGGCTTGCACGCCATTTTTCTCGTTGTACAGAGCGGAGTTTCACGTTGTAAATTTCTACGCAATATACGGAACAGTAACACACGGAATGTTGTTATCCAGCACACACCACAAAACCAAGTGCCACACCGCTTTAAAAACAAGAATAACAAATTTCAAAAGTGCAGTAACATGTCCGTACTAGGTACAGACATGACCGACTTTTCGGTATTGTAGTGTTGGATGTGGTATTCTATATACGCACAGAAAGTCCGCGG
Source organism: Pelodera strongyloides (assembly GCA_036852015.1). Classification (NCBI taxonomy): domain Eukaryota; kingdom Metazoa; phylum Nematoda; class Chromadorea; order Rhabditida; family Rhabditidae; genus Pelodera; species Pelodera strongyloides. The sequence continues at coordinate 22,522 of JAANDG010000938.1, read as the reverse complement.
CGCATAGAGCGGCCAATGTCATAAAAAGATGGTCCGTCTCTGTGCTGCTGGGTCCTATATTTCAAACTAGAAATATGGCCCAACAACACAGAGAAGGGCCACATTTTTTGTGACATTGGTCACTCAGTGCGCCGCGAACGTTTTGTGGTTATATAGGATATCACGACCATCACTAAAGCACCGAAAAGTCGGTCGTATCCGTACCTAGTGCGGATGCGTTAAAACCGTACTTTTGAAAATTTTATTCCAGATTTTAAAGAAGTTACTACATTGCTTAAAATTTACAATATAATGTGTAACATATAATACTGAAATTAGTCTCTAATATTTCAGTTGTTCGCGAGTATCGGTATGAATGTTCTACATGAAGTTCTTCATCAAAACATCATTTTTGAAGAAAACGGAGAGCGGATTTTGAATGCGATAGATGGGACGGATAGGCATCAACTACTATGCAAATACTTATAATATGGGATAAATCTTACGATTTGGACAATTGTTAAATATGACAATCACACTTTTCGATTTGTTGCTCTACGTCTACTCGCTCACATCATTTTTCTACGGAATTGATAACGAATTATAAAAAGGCTAGCAGTTTCATCGATTATTAGAAACATCACCTTTTTTATTTTTTTTACAATTTATGTTTCATATTTTGTTCAATCATAAACTTTTCTTTTATTTCATATGTGAGTGGTATTCCTCCTTGTGGCAAAGATTTTATTCACGCAAATATTTATTTTCTCTACGTTACGCTCCGGGAAAAGTTACACTTTTCTCTACGCTACACTCCAAGAAAAATTATGTTTGTGTTACGCCATATCACTTGTAGTACAAGAAAACAATGAGCGAGCGAGGGCAAGAGCGAGGGTTTATTCACAACACGTATAACGCGACAGTGACTGAACAAGGCTTATTCGGCTTAATCTCCAACTTAGATATAGTCCTTGACGTCTTCCAAGCTTAATTATTACTTGTTCATTTACTGGTTGGTTACCAGTCGAGGTCACCACATGGAACTCTTTCCTGTCTTCGATCCGTCTTGTTCATGCGTCCACGCATCTCTGAAAATAATATACCGGCAGCACAGTAACTTACAACGTAAACGACAAGACAAACATATTACTGATAGTTACGAGGCTTAATCACGTAAGAAGTAACCAGAATATTTATTTATTTATTTATTAAATAACACCACAGGGTGTGCATCACAATGAAATGATGAAAAGAAAGTAGTATATAACTCGTCGTGTTGTCGTTGATTAGCAAACAGGTGATTTGATAATAAAACAATGGAAATCAAGCGTAATGTGTAGGTGTTGCAGGCCTTTCAAGTTTTGCAAATATTTGCCGCGATCGTATGATATGTGGGCGATATTGTATTGTTACCTCAAAAAATGGGCCACGAGATAAGAACTGAACGAGTGGGCTTAGATAAAAGTAAAGCTATTACAACAGGTACTCAAAAACTAGCACAGTGAATACCCTCCACCCGCAGGAAACCTTATGCGCTACAATAAAATATCGCAGCGCCGCAAATGGCTTTTAGTGGATAAGCCACTCGATATTGGCAATTTTTTTTGCAAAACTATGAAGAGAAAGCACACCAATAAAGCGTAGATCAACCAATAAATAAAGAACTCCTCGGTGTAACTGTATCACAATAAAACGAGACACAAGAATAAGAACGAAAAATCAGCAAACAAAGAAATTTTTGAATTTAAATTGTCCTCGTAGACGAAATTGCCGAAATAAGCACATTTCTTCACATCGGAAATCAAGCATCAGGGGGTAATATAGGACCCTACCAGTTTATTATTCCCATAATCTGAACGAAATAAAATTAGCGATACAAAGTAAGGTTGTACTCTGGAAAGTTGGACTCAATTGCACTTATATCTAATATCGTGAGCAAATCGTTTCTATCCATTGACTTTAAACGCCGGCAAAGAGATTTTGAACTTGGTAATCGTAAAAGTTTATCTGGGAGTTTGTTTAGTCATTTAGCCGTACGAATAAAGAAACTGTGATAATAAGGATTCAGTTTCGAGAAGGGCACGTGCAATTCAAAAGATGAAATACGACCTCTAGTAGGTCTCCAAGCATAATATTTACTAAACGAGATGGAGAGTTCTCCCTTGAGTAACTTGAATGCAAATACAAGGTCTTGATTGATACGTCGTTGTTGCAGAGATACAAGGTTAAACTTACGTAGCCTTTCGCTATAGCATGGGATCGGAGATTGTCCAAAACATTTTTTGTCCAAAACATGTCCAAAACAAAACAAAACATATTAGTTTTTTAGTTTCTCAGTAGCTGAAATGAAAATAGCAAGTATAAGAAGGAAAACCTTGTTTACTTTACTGGAGTAATATATCCTTTGTTAGCGCGATAGCGCTAACATAGTTTGGGTTACATCAGAGAGCCCTTTTTTCCAGTTTCCACCCTGAATTTGTTCCTAGACGAAAAAATGAAATTCTTTCGAACTAGTTAATTTAAGGAGCATATTTTATATTATCTGCGAAATTTTCAGAAAAAAATATCCCCTTCAACCAAAATTATGACCAAATAAGTAAAAATTGAAAAACATGTGGAAGAATGTCTGTTTGTTGGTTGGTTGGTTGGTTGGTTGGTTGTCTCTGTGCACCCTAGGGGGCGGGGCTAACATTGCGCGCTTGCAACGTTTCAGCTTCAGGGCAAAAGTAACTATTGTTTCCAAATCTTATTATTATTGCCATCTAGGTAATTCAATTAACTAACTAACTAGGTAACTAGTTAACTGGTTAACTATATATTTTTCTCATGAATTGTATGTGTGCGTAATAAATTATTATGGTTAAGTTAAGTAATTAGGTAAGTGTTGGAATTCAAATTATTCGGTTTTGGTAGAGTATGTTTCTCTATTCTTTACTAGTAAACTCGAAGAAATATGATAATTTTGTAGTGACTGCGACCCTGAGCGTGAGCGTGAGCTTATTTTGTAGTGTGCGAATGAGTTAAAGGGACAGGCCCATAAAAGTAAACCTATATTTACGAAATGTTCATAATGTATATAAAGAATTTTTATTACAATATATGCAAACCAAATTTCACCTACTCTCACACTCGAGGACTTTTTCCGATGCGCTCATCGTATATGTACCGTAAAAATACAGAGATCGAAGTTGTCTACGCAAATTTATCATGAAATTAAAAGGCGAGCTAAATTTGCATATACACCTTGGAAACCTGCAGGGTTTCGGTATGCATATACGATGAGCTCATCGGAAAAAGTTCCCCAGATTTTTTGTGCACACGAGTTTCTAAAATTAATAGTAACTTGGCACATGCCACCATCCGTGTTATTTCAGGTTACCTATGAGGGTGAGTGAGCGAGTCAGGCATGATTGATTGATTGGGGCGAATTTTTTTTATTCGAATTATTGATTTTCATGGGAATGTACGACGCGAAACTTTGGCCGGTGCGCGGCCTGCAAAAAACTTGGCCCAGGCATGGCGGCCGACCCACCCATTTCTGGCCTGGTGTGCGCGGCGCACCGGCCCTGGGTGGGTCTGGTGCAGGCCTGAGGACGGCGATCTTCAACTTTCGTGTGTATTTTAGTTCGCCAATACCGCGCCTACACCGGGCCCGCACCAGGCGCACCAGCCGTCCACATTTTCTGTGCCTCTCGAGCAGTTTTCCCATTTATGGGCGAGGTGTTGGCGGCCCACATTTTTCGGGCCCAGTGTAGGCGGCGCACCGGCCAAGTTTCTCAATGTAGTTTTTGTTTTCGAAAATCCGTTCAAAACCCGGCGGTAGCGCCACTTTAAACGTTCAAACCTTCAAACGTTCAAACAAATAATATACCGGCAGCACAGTAACTTACAACGTAAACGACAAGACAAACATATTACTGTTAGTTACGAGGCTTAATCACGTAAGAAGTAACCAGAATAACACTTAATATTATACTAACATAGCACGTAGCGTAGTATGAACGCTCATAGTCAACCTGAAATGTAACCCCTAGCGTTCCTTATAACGGCCTTGGTACCATGTGTACCTTTGCAGGATTGCTATGACTAAATCTGAAACATAACGGTTAGCATTCAAAGAACGCAAAATGCGAATCAGAGTACGGTAATTAAACTGAATGTAGCGGTACTCACATAGTACGAGGCTCACGCTCACATAGTCTGCCTGATGGAAACATGCGCTTTAAAACATGAGATAAGATCCCTACCGTCGTGCCATCTGCTTTTATGATGGACAAAACTAAATGTTTACTTTGATTTACTTTGACGCTGCTGTGCGCGACTAGTAAAAAGTAATCTTAATATGTTCCGCCCTACAAAAGGGCAATCAAAGGGTGGGTGGGTAAGTAAACACCCAGAATGACAATACCAAAAAAATCTTCGCAAAGGCACGAAAAATGCAAAATGCATGCACGTACAGTATCGTAAGAGCGCGGGAATCCGGGATTCAAATAGTGATACGGTAGGATGTGATATAGCTGCACACAAACAACACATTTTGCTCGCAAATCGTGATGTTCACATTAGAGGTAAATAAAATTATAATAAACAAGTAAAACCTAAAATTATAGGTTATCGGTAAGCAACTGACTAAAAGTACAAAATGAGATATTTTGTGGGCAAAACGATTTTTCAAAAGGAAACGTCCGGAAAAAATTTAATAACTCCTCTAATTAATCGAATATTGATCTTACGTAATTGATGATTTCAATGATAAAATAACGTTTTTTAAGAATACAAAAGTTACACTTTGAAGCCGTGCAGCACCTTTGGAATTTTTGACGAAAAATTGTTCAAAATTTGGTTAATACATACGAAATGAACCCAAAAAAACTAAACCCTTCCCATAAAATTGTTCTAAAATTCTTTCGAGCTAAGCGATTTTTCAAAAGGAAACTTCTGTACTAGGTACAGACGCCTTCTTGACATAGTGTACCATGTTGTTCCATTGGATTATTATTTATCGGTGATAGAGGATAGAGATGCGTAGCATTTAGTGTCCGCCGATAGATACGAGCTCCTCGTTCTTTTCTGTAGCAGTACATCCAGGGTACAAGTGCCAGTGGGTGGCCGTATGCACAAGCGCGCCGCGAGGCACCCAGCCTCCCATGGGAGGTGAGAGAAAGAGAGGGATCACACGAATCGGAGACACACAGAGCCAAATTCTCGCACCGGAGTGAGGTTCCCGTTGTTCGTGCATACGGCCACCAGACGCAACAAATCCCCAATATAATTTCTAATTAATCTAATATTGGTCTTACATAATTGATGATTTCAATAGATAAAACAACACAGTTTGTATGTTTGTCTTTGTCAAGCACCACGTTACGCTCGAAATGCTAAAGTTACATTTTGAAGCCGTGTAACCCTGTACATCCAGGTACAAGTGCCAGCGGAAAACTGGGCGCAAAAATTGCACCAACTCCCCAGTACAATTTCCAATTAAATATTGATGTCACGTAACTGATGACCACAATAGACAATAGATAAAAAAATTATTTGTTTGATTTTGCCATGAACGTTACGCTCGATATGCTAAAGTCATATTTTGAAGCCTTGCATCACACGAGCTGGTATTTTTGACGAAATAATGTTCAAAATTTGTTTAATACATGCGAAATCAACATAAAAAATGAAAATAAACTGTGCCCATATATAAAGTTGCGGTTTTTCAAAAGGAAACTTCTGCACTAGGTACAGACGCCTCCTTGTCTTAGTGTATCATATGGTTCTTCTTGTTTTCTTATATATGGGTGAAAGGGGTGCGCAGTATTTAGTGTCCGCAGATAGACACGGGCTGCTCGTTCTTTGCTGTAGCCTGTAGCATCCATGGTACATCCAGGGTACAAGTGCCAGTGGAAAACTAGGCGCAAAAATTGCACCAACTCCCCATTACAATTTCCAATTAAATATTGATGTCACGTAACTGATGACCACAATAGATAAAAAAATTATTTGTTTGATTTTGCCATGAACGTTACGCTCGATATGCTAAAGTTATATTTTGAAGCCTTGCATCACACGAGCTGGTATTTTTGACGAAATAATGTTCAAAATTTGTTTAATACATGCGAAATCAACTAAAAATGAAAAAAACTGTGCCCATATATAAGTTGCGGTTTTTCAAAAGGAACTTCTGCACTAGGTGCAGCGCCTCCTTGTCTTAGTGTATCATATGGTACTTCTTGATTTCTTATATATGGGTGAAAGGGGTGCGCAGTATTTAGTGTCCGCGATAGACACGGGCTGCTCGTTCTTTGCTGTAGCCTGTAGCATGGTACATCCATGGTGCAAGTGCCAGTGGAAAACTAGTCGCAAAAATAGCACCAACCCCCATTACAATTTCCAATTAAATATTGATGTCACGTAACTGATGCCCACAATAGATAAAAAAAAATTGTTTGTTTGATTTTGCCATGAACGTTACGCGCGATATGCTAAGTTATATTTTGAAGCCTTGCACTCCGAGCTGGATTTTTGACGAATATGTTCAAATTTTTATATCGAAACCAAAAAAAATGAAATAACTGTGCCCATATATAAGTTGCGGTTTTTAAAAGGAAACTTCTGACTAGGTCCAGACGCCTCCTTGACATAGTGTACCTGTTGTTCTCATTGATTTCTTATATATGGGTGAAAAGGGTGCGTAGCATTTAGTGTCCGCAGATAGATACGGGCTGCCGTTCTTTGCTGTAGCCGTAGCATCCAGGGTACATCCAGGTAGAAGTGCCAGTGGAAAACTAGGCGCAAAATTGCACCACTCCAAATTACATTTCCATTACTATTGATGTCACGTAACTGATGACCCAATAGATAAAAAAAATTTTTTTTGGTTTGCATGGACTACGCTCGATTTGCTAAATGTCTAGTTTTGCAAAAAGCACATACATCGAGCGATTATTGATTACGCTCGATTTGCTAAATGTCTAGTTTTGCAAAAAGCACATACATCGAGCGATCATTCTAGGCCATTTTTCCCGTGTGCAGTGCACGCCTCCTGTGGGCCGTGGGCCATTCTAAGATTTCGTATTTTGCAGAGACGTTTGTTGTGTGTTATTACATTTATTGTTCTACTTCGGTGTCTTGTTTTGTGTTCTACATTGGTTACTGATTGCGATTTTTCTGTTTCATGTTTCGATTTTCGCACAAGGCTACATTCGCATTATGCAAGGATTCTGTGTGGATTTTGGCGGCTTGGTTTTGTGGCTCACTTTTTGGAGACGAAGGATGGATGTTTGGATATTAAGATGGATTGGATTACTGATGATTGTGTTCTACTTTTGCAACCGGTTTCGTTTGGGATCCATGTATCGATTTTCGCGTCTCTGAAGGCTACTTTAGCGTCTGCATGGATCCAGTGTGGATTTTGGAGATTATTTGTGGATTCTGGAGATTATTTGTGGATTCGTGTTTTGGGAGACGAGCGATTGATTTCGGTTATTATGATATATTGGATTTTTGGACATATAATTCAGTCTACGATGTACTACATTTGCAACTGATTTGGTTCTGTGTCTCGATTGTGGATTGTGAACTCTATCAAGGCTACATCGCGTATATATGGTTTCTGTGTGCTTGTTGGTCGATTTGCTTTTTTGGACCACGCTTTGGAGGCGAACGATTTTTTCGGTTATTAAATAGAATCGTTTATTGGCATACTCCTCCCTACGATGTCCTGTTTTGGTATTGCGTTTGTGATCGATTTCGTATTGGGATCATTGTTTCGAGATTACGGACTCCCGCTCAATGCTACATGGCGTGTTCATGGATTCTATTGGCGTTGATTTTGCATGTGGATCATTTTGGAATTGATTTTGTTTATTAAGATGTATTGGGGTGTTGGCTTAATCGCCATAATCTACTCTACGATGTCTGTTTTGTCAAGTTTTGTGTACTTTTTACATCCGATTTCCTTTTGGGATCGTTCGATTGTGACAACGTGAAACTTCGCGCCATCGCCGCGCAACATTGGCGCCATCGCCGCGCGTAAAAAGAGGCTCCGCCACAGCGGGGCGGCGGATCCACTTTGCGCCACAGGCGCGCGGCGATTCCGCCTGTGGTCCGCGGCGATGGCGCGGGGGTTGCGCGGCGATGGCGCGAGGGTTGCGCGGCGATTGCGCGAAATGGGCATGAACCGGCATACCGTACCCCGTACTACCACCTTACCAATCCTACTACTGTACAATACATAAGCAGAGCAAAACGACAACAAAACAAAAAAACATATTTATTCAAGTACAATAGCATAAACAAAACTGGAAAAAAACCAATTAAATTCAGCGGCAAAATAAATAGAAAAATCGTTACGATAATTAAATTATGGTTGTAGGTATTAAATAATGCATACACTGAAAATACAAATCAGTTGTCAAAGCGATAAACAAATAGAAAACGACAAAAGGACTATTAATAGAAAACTAACGACTAAAAGAAGTATGGGTCAGGACTTCATTTGATTATTTCAAATATGCAATATTTAAATACTCCTACTACGAAGATATAATATTCTACAATCGACAAAATAGGTGAGGGAAAGTATTATTATTATCCAATTCTAGAGCATATATTAGAACACCGGTCCAGTCAAAATACTTCAAAGCGAATGTTGCAACACTTTAAATATAAAATTTGCCTGCAAACGTTAAAGTGAAGAAGCGAAAGTAATAAGAAATGTAATTAAATAAAAATTGATCTAATATCTGATCAAACCGTTTTTGAACAACTGGATCATTATTCTTTAGCTCGATTTTTGTTCTATTTATCTCCTTTACATAATCATCATAAGATGATGTGACTTGATTCAAAACGGGCCGGTATTTCGTTTTAGAAAGGATCGCAGTCGCTCCAAAATCATCGTTTTTCTCGTGTTACTTGTATTAGTAAAGATGGAGACAAATACTTTACCGAAACCGAATATTTGAATTCAACTCAGGGGTGAACAGTAGAAAAGTAAGTTCACGAAACGTGTCATACAGCTGCTTCCGATCGGGAGTATGCAAATAAAATCTGCAATAATATTTTACATATAGTGCAGGGTCTGCAGGCATATCATATACGTTTCATAATCCCGCGGTAGTTTAGTAGAATACTTTTTACTTGTTCACTGTTCACTCCCTGAGATGGAATTAAAATTATTCGGTTCGGTAAAGTATTTCTTTATTCTTTACTAAATTCAAGTAAACTCGAAGCAAAATGATGATTTTGTAGTGATTGCGATCCTCTAATAGGCAGCACATAATGAGTAAACTAAAATATATACACAATGTATAATACCACCGAATGTTTAAGATCGGGTGGTGATGGTTCCAATTGACATTTCTTCTTTCAAAAGAGGCCCATTGGAAATGAAGAAAATTGTCCAACCGGCTGCGTAGTGCATGAAGGATTGACCTGAAAACATTACAAATTTGACTGGAAAATGAAACGGTGAATTAGTATTATTGAACGCCATAGGAGGAGCACACGTAATCTCGGAATCGTAATGTTAAATAACAGAATAAGAAATAAACTCAACATGCATTTTAGGGTAAATGGCGTTATTCTTGAACAGTAAATTGCAGCGCGAGTAATCGTCGGAAGACAGTGAGCGTGTCACATAGTAACCTGAAAAGGGAAAATAATAGTCGCGAAACGAAACACAATTGAAAGACAGAACAGAACATCACTCCGCCTACAGATTTAAGTTAGGAAAAGATATGACCAATAAGAAAAGTAACATACACATAAGCGATCCAGAAGCAAACACTAGACCCGGAGTAGCGAGCACAGACAGACAACGACAAGCACATCGCGTGAAAAGATCTGAAAGCAGTATTCATACTTTGTGTGTATTCTAAAAATACGCAACAACTGCAAAAAGTACAAAATTAGCAACAACGAGCAACTGCAAAAAGTAACAAAATTGGCAACAACGAACCTCTTAAAATACACTGCAATCTTCGACTTCTATGCTTCCAAGTGTAGGCACGGTCCACCCAGCTGTCAACGCCTCAACACAGACTTTCACTTTCAGCGCGTGTGCAAACTGTAAATAAAAAATATTTTATACTCTAAAGAACAACAACAAAGTGCATCAGTACCACTGCTACTCTACTCTCAAATATCTACTTTTCTTCGGGTAACATAAGAGTATCGACGAATTAAAGCGGCAGGTTCATTCCCGCTAACCCCTTATTTTTAAATATGATTCTCCGTCCGGAATAGCGTAGAACGCATTTGCCACACCTGAAGTTATCCAACAAGATCTACTTGTCACGCCCATATATATGCAATGGATGCGCAATTATTGACCAATGTTCTGCACAGAAGTCAGTACACAAATTCGGTAATAGCGCAAAATGACCAAGGGAAAGATGCCTGGCCCTGTTAGGGACTTTAAAGAAAACAATACACGTTGAATTTACATTATTCCAAAGTAAACGCAACTTCGCACCATGTAAATATAACCAATTAAAAAAAACATACCCGGTGTTCGTGGCATTTCTAAGAATCCAGCAAACACGGAGGCACTGGATTGCTCGAGTCGCGCCAACACATTCCCTGCGCCCATTGCCTTCTCGCCTAAGAATAAGAGGAATGAAAATATGAAAACTTGAGAACACAAGCCAGTGATAACAGAAAGAACTCACGTCCAATAATTCATTCCTCGTTTTTAATATAGTCGACAAAGAGCTGGTCTTGAACTGGACTCGTAAGCGTCGAAAATTCAATCAGGCACGTCAATAATCGCAACTTGAAATCTGAAAAGCAAAGGAAACAAAAGAAACATCGTTAAGACGTTCAAAGGACAACATATTTTGATAAAAAATATACATAGCAACAAACTGTGTTATATACTTCACTGAATGGTACTTATAATTTTTTCCTAAAAAAGCACAAATCCTAACAATACATATTTCCTTGGTATGCTAGGGATATAAACATAATGTTTTAGACATTTACCCATTCAATGTGCTAAAACAAACGGTGCTCTAACTTTGAAATGTCGAGTAATGGAATAATACAACAACAATTCAATAACAAATATCTTTTTTTTCAGAAACAATAAAAAAAAGGAAAAAAAAAATTCACGAAAACTTTTCGCAAAATGTGTGTATAATTACGGTGTGTGGTGCAGTGTTGGGTGTGGTGTTGACTTTCTGCGTACGGTACTTTCCGTGCATTTTAATAACTAACATCTGGCGGCCTCACGGCGCACCTGGGGCGCACCAGCCGCGGATCACTTTTCGGGATTGTGACTATTTGCGCCGCGATACCGCCGTGTGACCGCCGCGCAACATTTTTGCGCCACAGGCGCGCCGCGCAGCCGCGGAGTTTCCCCAGTGGAACTCTCGTTCAAGGCTATATCGCGTATGCACGTATTTTGGTGGTTTTGCTTTTGTAGATCATGATTGGGAGTCGAACGATTGATTTTTGGTCATTAAGAGACATTGGAATATTGACTGTTCTGCGTTTGTTATCGATTTTGTTTTGGGTTCCATGTTCCTTTTTTCGAATCTCACAATTCTACTGTTACTGTGGTTTTTTGCGCGTTTGTTTTTGTGGAAAGTGAGTGGGAGACGAATATTGAGTTTGGTAATTTAGATATGGTTACTAGAAGCAGCGGTCTTCCCCACCGGGTTCGCAAGCGTTCCGCCTTCCAGTACTACAATTACTGTCGCCAGGCGGTTCTCTGGCACAATCATGCCCATAGTTCGGCCGCTTGAGCTGCGGAGGATGATCAGGTAGAAAGAAACTGTGTTAGAGCCGGTGGGTAGTCAAGGAAGCATGAATTTTGGAAGAATTTTTGAATGTATTGTTTTTAGTAGGATTGTGGAGAAGGAGCGGTGGAGATTACAATTTATGGTATTCACTCATGTTGGGCCAAGTAGCGAGCATTAGAAAAGCGGATGAAGTGTGTGTTAGATTAGGAGAGTTAGTGACCCCTCCATTAAGTTACTTCAGAGGCTGGAAACTTCAGTTCTATGACACTTGTTTTAGGTTATTTGGCGAGCAGAAAGGCTACGTGGATCGATTGGGCGAATGTGAAAGGATGGAATAAGGCGGCCGATGGCGCAGGAGCGAGAGTGGATTGGACATAGTTTGTGCGTGAGAAGTGCGTTTTGGGGAATTTGGTTTCCCGAATAGTAGTCCGTTCATGGGCGGATTGCACGGATGCATCATATGCTAGGGATAGGGAGCGTAAAATGGATTTTCAGAGATATGAATCTCTAAGTTTTGCCATGCGTAGTATCGCTAGTACCTTTCGGAATTTGCGGTAGAATTCGGTTTACGTTGATTGCGCAGAAGTGGGGGAGTTTCCAAAGTCAAGCAGGCAATCTAGCAGGTCATTCAGTTCATGTTTACTTTCTGAAATTGTTCTTTCTAAAAAGGTTTCGAATTTTCGCGATTGTTTATTTCGGTGTATTTTAGGGATTTGAATCAGTAGGCGGACTTGAAGCAGAACAACCGTTTATGATGAGGGGAGTATCAGAGGAGAAGTTTTGTTGTTTTCAGAGACTGGCAGTTCTCAGACCGAGTCTTCCTCACAAGGATGGTCTGTCGGTTGTGTCGGAGTTGATGGTTTCGCTCAAGTCGATACGTGGAAATATTAGTTTGGATGGTGGGTATTTCCCCGCGTGTGTCGTGCGTATAAGATTTTTGAGTTTGCTAGAAAGAACTTGACGGAAGTCGTGGTTTTATGGTAAGAAGAGTTAGGTCGCCGAATGGGCGAAATCAGCAGGGTAAATTGGATTGGGTGCTCTTGTTTGATGAAGTCGCGAATGCTAAGTCGTTTCAAGGAAATTGCTAGCGTTTTGGGTCAGGAAATTGCTAGCGTTTTGGGTCGTTTTGGGTCTTTGGGACTTCAGAGCTTAAGTTGCTCCATAATTTCTACCTAAAATTCTGGAGCTTTGTTGATTCTAGTTGTTGTCTTTTTGCAAAACTCTAGTTTTCATGAAGTGAGTTCCGAGCGAAATGAAAATGTCTAGTTTTGCAAAAAGCACATACATCGAGCGATTATTGATTAGTTGGTTGCGTGGGTCCCCTTTTTTGCAACACGCTTTTAGTGTGAATATCGATTGATTAGTGAGGGCTGCCTCTCAGTGAAACAAGTGGGCGGGGCCGAGGCCTATATAAGCACGGCGGGTGTATTCCTACGTCATTCTAGGCCATTTTTCCCGTGTGCAGTGCACGCCTCCTGTGGGCCGTGGGCCATTCTAAGATTTCGTATTTTGCAGAGACGTTTGTTGTGTGTCCCACCCACCCACCCTTACTTTGGTCTTTTAGCAGGGTCCAGACGTATTGTGGAGCGTGGAGGACAGAAGATGCTTCGAGCTGCGATGACGGCTTCAGCCACACAAGGCATGCTGAAGTAGTACGGCAGCTTCGCTTCGGGTTCTCAGATTTGATACGAGACACGTGGCTCCGAACTGCAAGTTTTCAGGTGCGATGCCTGTATATGGGTTACTAGTGGGAGATGCATCTTTTTAAGCAGTGGATCATTGCGATTCCGGCGTTGCTTTACATTTCGATTATCTGAGTGAAAAGGAAAAGGAAAATGATTGTATATTTGATTGTGGTCAGCGGGACTCCGTCTACGGTTAGCGAGTTAGAAAGAAATTAGATGTGAAAAGGGTGCTGCGCATTTTGCTGGTGTCGTGCAGTGCCTTGCGAATGTCGAGTGTTTTTTGCAGTTTCAGGGTTTTTCGCTCTTCTGAGGATTTTGGAGTTGTGTGAGCTTCGGGGTTAGATTTAGAGGCTACTAAACAACATATAATAGAAAGCACTTGGCTGGAATTGGGACCCCAAGTTCGAGATTGTTTGTTTGTAGATAAGTGTACTGTGCTTAAGTCAGTTTTTCAGAAGTATCACGCATCAGCGCCAGCAGATCCTGTACAGAGCGAGAGAAAGAAAGTATCACACCGCGTCTTGGAGGACGACAGTAGGATGGGAACATGATACCGGATTAACCAAGACGCGCATTGTTTGAAGGTGGCGCGACCGCCTACTCGTTGTCTTATGGAATGTTGGTGTCAGCCAGATTGAGTCGCTGGGAGGGTGAAATGAGCACGTGTCTCTTGGTGGACGCAGGGAAGTTGTCGGGTCTTACTTTTATCTCCTATTTCGCATTTTTTCTAGTGCTATTCCGGTGCTTCGTTTTGGTTTCTCGCTCATTATATTGTTATAATTTTCCCCTGTGGTTACTCCTTGTTTGGTCTTGCTTCCGTTTATCATTGGTTTACATCACAGTATTTTGTACTGTAGCAACCGTTTTGGCTATTTGGCATTGTTGACCGTTATTATCCATTTTCACTTTTCGTTTTTATCTGGTATTTGGTATCCGCTGTTTTTTTCTAGCATTCTGTTTGTCAGCCGCTTACGGTATGCCGATTAAATCCGTTATATGTTACTATGTGCACATGTGGGAATAAAGCCTTAAAGGGAATATGTAGGCACTCAAAATGAGCAAAACAACTGCGAAACTAGAGTTTCCACACCAGACATGAATTTAAGTAGGCGACTGAATATGTAAATTCGAATATTCTCATTTGCATGCAAATATGTCGCTGTTGCATGCTATATGCCGATGTTTGCACATATGCTAAATTTTTTGCTCCATCAGCACTGCCGTGTAAGCCAGGGGGTCAAATAACGCGTTTACTATGGAAAAGATGAACTTTGAAAATCATTTTCTTTTAAATGGGAAACTTTTAACCATTTTTGTTGTTGTTTCCTTAATGAGGAACACACATTCTATTAATACAGCTTAACTTCAAAAAGGGCATACATATTCCCTTTAACATATAGTTGTTGTCTTTTTGCAAAACTCTAGTTTTCATGAAGTGAGTTCCGAGCGAAATGAAAAGTTATATTTTGAAGCCTTGCATCACCCGAGCTGGGATTTTTGACGAAATAATGTTCAAAATTTGTTTAATACATGCGAAACCAACATAAAAAATGAAAATAAACTGTGCCCATATATAAAGTTGCGGTTTTTCAAAAGGAAACTTCTGTACTAGGTACAGACGCCTCCTTGACATAGTGTACCCTGTTGTTCTCATTGATTTCTTATATATGGGTGAAAGGGGTGCGTAGCATTTAGTGTCCGCAGATAGATACGGGCTGCTCGTTCTTTGCTGTAGCCTGTAGCATCCAGGGTACATCCAGGGTAGAAGTGCCAGTGGAAAACTAGGCGCAAAAATAGCACCAACTCCAAATTACAATTTCCAATTAACTATTGATGTCACGTAACTGATGACCACAATAGATAAAAAAAATTGTTTGTTTGATTTTGCCATGATTTTCAAAATTTTTTAATACATGCGAAACCAACATAAAAAATGAAAATAAACTGTGCCCATATATAAAGTTGCGGTTTTTCAAAAGGAAACTTCTGCACTAGGTACAGACGCCTCCTTGTCTTGGTGTATCGTATGGTTCTTCTTGATTTCTTATATATGGGTGAAAGGGGTGCGCAGTATTTAGTGTCCGCAGATAGACACGGGCTGCTCGTTCTTTGCTGTAGCCTGTAGCATCCAGGGTACATCCAGGGTACAAGTGTCAGTGGAAAACTAGGCGCAAAAATAGCACCAACTCCCCATTACAATTTCCAATTAAATATTGATGTCACGTAACTGATGACCACAATAGATAAAAAAAAAATTGTTTGTTTGATTTTGCCATGAACGTTACGCTCGATATGCTAAAGTTATATTTTGAAGCCTTGCATCATCCGAGCTGGGATTTTTGACGAAATAATGTTCAAAAATTTTTAATACATGCGAAACCAACATAAAAAATGAAAATAAACTGTGCCCATATATAAAGTTGCGGTTTTTCAAAAGGAAACTTCTGTACTAGGTACAGACGCCTCCTTGTCTTAGTGTACCCTGTATGGTTCTTCATTGATTTCTTATATATGGGTGAAAGGGGTGCGTAGCATTTAGTGTCCGCAGATAGATACGGGCTGCTCGTTCTTTGCTGTAGCCTGTAGCATCCAGGGTACATCCAGGGTAGAAGTGCCAGTGGAAAACTAGGCGCAAAAATAGCACCAACTCCCCATTACAATTTCCAATTAAATATTGATGTCACGTAACTGATGACCACAATAGATAAAAAAAATTGTTTGTTTGATTTTGCCATGAACGTTACGCTCGATATGCTAAAGTTATATTTTGAAGCCTTGCATCATCCGAGCTGGGATTTTTGACGAAATAATGTTCAAAAATTTTTAATACATGCGAAACCAACATAAAAAATGAAAATAAACTGTGCCCATATATAAAGTTGCGGTTTTTCAAAAGGAAACTTCTGTACTAGGTACAGACGCCTCCTTGACATAGTGTACCCTGTTTTCTCTTGATTTCTTATATATGGGTGAAAGGGGTGCGTAGCATTTAGTGTCCGCAGATAGACACGGGCTGCTCGTTCTTTGCTGTAGCCTGTAGCATCCAGGGTACATCCAGGGTAGAAGTGCCAGTGGAAAACTAGGCGCAAAAATAGCACCAACTCCAAATTACAATTTCCAATTAACTATTGATGTCACGTAACTGATGACCACAATAGATAAAAAAAATTGTTTGTTTGATTTTGCCATGATTTTCAAAAATTTTTAATACATGCGAAATCAACATAAAAAATGAAAATAAACTGTGCCCATATATAAAGTTGCGGTTTTTCAAAAGGAAACTTCTGCACTAGGTGCAGACGCCTCCTTGTCTTAGTGTATCGTATGGTTCTTCTTGATTTCTTATATATGGGTGAAAGGGGTGCGCAGTATTTAGTGTCCGCAGATAGACACGGGCTGCTCGTTCTTTGCTGTAGCCTGTAGCATCCAGGGTACATCCAGGGTAGAAGTGCCAGTGGAAAACTAGGCGCAAAAATAGCACCAACTCCCCATTACAATTTCCAATTAAATATTGATGTCACGTAACTGATGACCACAATAGATAAAAAAAAAAAATTGTTTTGTTTGATTTTGCCATGAACGTTACGCTCGATATGCTAAAGTTATATTTTGAAGCCTTGCATCATCTGAGCTGGGATTTTTGACGAAATAATGTTCAAAAATTTTTAATACATGCGAAACTAACATAAAAAATGAAAATAAACTGTGCCCATATATAAAGTTGCGGTTTTTCAAAAGGAAACTTCTGTACTAGGTACAGACGCCTCCTTGACATAGTGTACCCTGTTGTTCTCATTGATTTCTTATATATGGGTGAAAGGGGTGCGTAGCATTTAGTGTCCGCAGATAGACACGGGCTGCTCGTTCTTTGCTGTAGCCTGTAGCATCCAGGGTACATCCAGGGTAGAAGTGCCAGTGGAAAACTAGGCGCAAAAATTGCACCAACTCCAAATTACAATTTCCAATTAACTATTGATGTCACGTAACTGATGACCACAATAGATAAAAAAAAATTTTTTGTTTGGATTTTGCCATGAACGTTACGCTCGATATGCTAAAGTTATATTTTGAAGCCTTGCATCACCCGAGCTGGGATTTTTGACGAAATAATGTTCAAAATTTGTTTAATACATGCGAAATCAACATAAAAAATGAAAATAAACTGTGCCCATATATAAAGTTGCGGTTTTTCAAAAGGAAACTTCTGTACTAGGTACAGACGCCTCCTTGACATAGTGTACCCTGTTGTTCTCATTGATTTCTTATATATGGGTGAAAGGGGTGCGCAGTATTTAGTGTCCGCAGATAGACACGGGCTGCTCGTTCTTTGCTGTAGCCTGTAGCATCCAGGGTACATCCAGGGTACAAGTGCCAGTGGAAAACTAGGCGCAAAAATTGCACCAACTCCCCATTACAATTTCCAATTAAATATTGATGTCACGTAACTGATGACCACAATAGATAAAAAAAAAAAAATTGTTTGTTTGATTTTGCCATGAACGTTACGCTCGATTTGCTAAAGTTATATTTTGAAGCCTTGCATCACCCGAGCTGGGATTTTTGACGAAATAATGTTCAAAATTTGTTTAATACATGCGAAATCAACATAAAAAATGAAAATAAACTGTGCCCATATATAAAGTTGCGGTTTTTCAAAAGGAAACTTCTGTACTAGGTACAGACG
Organism: Pelodera strongyloides; assembly: GCA_036852015.1. Classification (NCBI taxonomy): domain Eukaryota; kingdom Metazoa; phylum Nematoda; class Chromadorea; order Rhabditida; family Rhabditidae; genus Pelodera; species Pelodera strongyloides. The sequence continues at coordinate 4,433 of JAANDG010000938.1, read as the reverse complement.
CCTCCTTGACATAGTGTACCCTGTTGTTCTCATTGATTTCTTATATATGGGTGAAAGGGGTGCGTAGCATTTAGTGTCCGCAGATAGATACGGGCTGCTCGTTCTTTGCTGTAGCCTGTAGCATCCAGGGTACATCCAGGGTAGAAGTGCCAGTGGAAAACTAGGCGCAAAAATAGCACCAACTCCCCATTACAATTTCCAATTAAATATTGATGTCACGTAACTGATGACCACAATAGATAAAAAAAAAAATTTTGCCATGAACGTTACGCTCGATATGCTAAAGTTATATTTTTCCTTGCCGAGCTGGGATTTTTGACGAAATAATGTTCAAAATTTTTTAATACATGCGAAATCAACATAAAAAATGAAAATAAACTGTGCCCATATATAAAGTTGCGGTTTTTCAAAAGGAAACTTCTGCACTAGGTACAGACGCCTCCTTGTCTTAGTGTATCGTATGGTTCTTCTTGATTTCTTATATATGGGTGAAAGGGGTGCGCAGTATTTAGTGTCCGCAGATAGACACGGGCTGCTCGTTCTTTGCTGTAGCCTGTAGCATCCAGGGTACATCCAGGGTGCAAGTGCCAGTGGAAAACTAGGCGCAAAAATAGCACCAACTCCCCATTACAATTTCCAATTAAATATTGATGTCACGTAACTGATGACCACAATAGATAAAAAAAAAAAAATTGTTTGTTTGATTTTGCCATGAACGTTACGCTCGATATGCTAAAGTTATATTTTGAAGCCTTGCATCATCCGAGCTGGGATTTTTGACGAAATAATGTTCAAAAATTTTTAATACATGCGAAACCAACATAAAAAATGAAAATAAACTGTGCCCATATATAAAGTTGCGGTTTTTCAAAAGGAAACTTCTGTACTAGGTACAGACGCCTCCTTGACATAGTGTACCCTGTTGTTCTCATTGATTTCTTATATATGGGTGAAAGGGGTGCGTAGCATTTAGTGTCCGCAGATAGACACGGGCTGCTCGTTCTTTGCTGTAGCCTGCAGCATCCAGGGTACATCCAGGGTAGAAGTGCCAGTGGAAAACTAGGCGCAAAAATTGCACCAACTCCAAATTACAATTTCCAATTAACTATTGATGTCACGTAACTGATGACCACAATAGATAAAAAAAAATTTTTTGTTTGGTTTTGCCATGAACGTTACGCTCGATTTGCTAAAGTTATATTTTGAAGCCTTGCATCACCCGAGCTGGGATTTTTGACGAAATAATGTTCAAAATTTGTTTAATACATGCGAAATCAACATAAAAAATGAAAATAAACTGTGCCCATATATAAAGTTGCGGTTTTTCAAAAGGAAACTTCTGTACTAGGTACAGACGCCTCCTTGTCTTAGTGTACCCATATTGTTCTCCATTGATTTCTTATATATGGGTGAAAGGGGTGCGCAGCATTTAGTGTCCGCAGATAGACACGGGCTGCTCGTTCTTTGCTGTAGCCTGTAGCATCCAGAGGCCGTTCTTTGAAAACTGTCTCTCGGAGAAAATTTACCTAGAAAGCGAGATTATGTCACAAAATTTGCATTCACCACTCACTCTCCTTCCGAAAAATGCGTTCAAAAGAAATGTTTACCCTTGAGTGGTGAATACGGCCTCAGGGTACATCCAGGGTACAAGTGCCAGTGGAAAACTAGGCGCAAAAATTGCACCAACTCCAAATTACAATTTCCAATTAAATATTGATTGTCACGTAACTGATGACCACAATAGATAAAAAAAATTGTTTGTTTGATTTTGCCATGAACGTTACGCTCGATATGCTAAAGTTATATTTTGAAGCCTTGCATCATCCGAGCTGGGATTTTTGACGAAATAATGTTCAAAAATTTGTTTAATACATGCGAAATCAACATAAAAAACTGAAAATAAAACTGTGCCCATATATAAAGTTGCGGTTTTTCAAAAGGAAACTTCTGCACTAGGTACAGACGCCTCCTTGTCTTAGTGTATCGTATGGTTGTTCTCTTGATTTCTTATATATGGGTGAAAGGGGTGCGCAGTATTTAGTGTCCGCAGATAGACACGGGCTGCTCGTTCTTTGCTGTAGCCTGTAGCATCCAGGGTACATCCAGGGTAGAAGTGCCAGTGGAAAACTAGGCGCAAAAATAGCACCAACTCCCCATTACAATTTCCAATTAAATATTGATGTCACGTAACTGATGACCACAATAGATAAAAAAAATTATTTTGTTTGATTTTGCCATGAACGTTACGCTCGATATGCTAAAGTTATATTTTGAAGCCTTGCATCATCCGAGCTGGGATTTTTGACGAAATAATGTTCAAAATTTGTTTAATACATGCGAAACCAACATAAAAAACTGAAAATAAACTGTGCCCATATATAAAGTTGCGGTTTTTCAAAAGGAAACTTCTGCACTAGGTACAGACGCCTCCTTGTCTTAGTGTATCGTATGGTTCTTCTTGATTTCTTATATATGGGTGAAAGGGGTGCGCAGTATTTAGTGTCCGCAGATAGACACGGGCTGCTCGTTCTTTGCTGTAGCCTGTAGCATCCAGGGTACATCCAGGGTACAAGTGTCAGTGGAAAACTAGGCGCAAAAATAGCACCAACTCCCCATTACAATTTCCAATTAAATATTGATGTCACGTAACTGATGACCACAATAGATAAAAAAAAATTGTTTGTTTGATTTTGCCATGAACGTTACGCTCGATATGCTAAAGTTATATTTTGAAGCCTTGCATCATCCGAGCTGGGATTTTTGACGAAATAATGTTCAAAATTTTTTAATACATGCGAAACCAACATAAAAAATGAAAATAAACTGTGCCCATATATAAAGTTGCGGTTTTTCAAAAGGAAACTTCTGTACTAGGTACAGACGCCTCCTTGACATAGTGTACCCTGTTGTTCTCATTGATTTCTTATATATGGGTGAAAGGGGTGCGTAGCATTTAGTGTCCGCAGATAGACACGGGCTGCTCGTTCTTTGCTGTAGCCTGTAGCATCCAGGGTACATCCAGGGTAGAAGTGCCAGTGGAAAACTAGGCGCAAAAATTGCACCAACTCCAAATTACAATTTCCAATTAACTATTGATGTCACGTAACTGATGATCACAATAGATAAAAAAAATTGTTTGTTTGGTTTTGCCATGAACGTTACGCTCGATATGCTAAAGTTATATTTTGAAGCCTTGCATCACCCGAGCTGGGATTTTTGACGAAATAATGTTCAAAATTTGTTTAATACATGCGAAATCAACATAAAAAATGAAAATAAACTGTGCCCATATATAAAGCTGCGGTTTTTCAAAAGGAAACTTCTGTACTAGGTACAGACGCCTCCTTGTCTTAGTGTATCATATGGTTCTCCTTGATTTCTTATATATGGGTGAAAGGGGTGCGCAGTATTTAGGGTCCGCAGATAGACACGGGCTGCTCGTTCTTTGCTGTAGCCTGTAGCAGCATCCAGAGGCCGTATTCACCACTCCGTTTACCCCTGGAGAAAACTGTCTCTCGGAGAAAATTTACCTAGAAAGCGAGATTATGTCACAAAATTTGCATTCACCACTCACTCTCCTTCCCGAAAAATGCGTTCCAAAAGTTTTGTCTCTAGAGAAATGTTTACCCTTGAGTGGTGAATACGGCCTCAGGGTACATCCAGGGTACAAGTGCCAGTGGAAAACTAGGCGCAAAAATTGCACCAACTTCCCATTACAATTTCCAATTAAATATTGATTTCACGTAACTGATGACCACAAAAGATAAAAAAAAATTGTTTGTTTGATTTCGCCATGAACGTTACGCTCGATATGCTAAAGTTATATTTTGAAGCCTTGCATCATCCGAGCTGGGATTTTTGACGAAATAATGTTCAAAATTTGTTTCATACATGCGAAATCAACATAAAAAATGAAAATAAACTGTGCCCATATATAAAGTTGCGGTTTTTCAAAAGGAAACTTCTGCACTAGGTACAGACGCCTCCTTGTCTTAGTGTATCGTATGGTTCTTCTTGATCTCTTATATATGGGTGAAAGGGGTGCGCAGTATTTAGTGTCCGCCGATAGACACGGGCTGCTCGTTCTTTGCTGTAGCCTGTAGCATCCAGGGTACATCCAGGGTAGAAGTGCCAGTGGAAAACTAGGCGCAAAAATTGCACCAACTCCAAATTACAATTTCCAATTAACTATTGATGTCACGTAACTGATGACCACAATAGATAAAAAAAATTGTTTGTTTGATTTTGCCATGAACGTTACGCTCGATATGCTAAAGTTATATTTTGAAGCCTTGCATCATCTGAGCTGGGATTTTTGACGAAATAATGTTCAAAATTTTTTAATACATGCGAAACCAACATAAAAAATGAAAATAAACTGTGCCCATATATAAAGTTGCGGTTTTTCAAAAGGAAACTTCTGTACTAGGTAC
>JAANDG010000937.1:0-35245 GCA_036852015.1 Pelodera strongyloides | reverse complement strand
TGAGACTTGGGGTGCCTTTGTTCACCTCCGAAACCGCGTCTTCTCGGGAATTGGCATTGGAGCGCTTCGGTTTTGGCATTGTTTGAGGGTGAACTTTGTATTTTTTGAGCTTAGAATATGTTGAGACTTGGGGTGCTCCCTTGTTCAACTCCGAGAACCGCGTCTTCTCGGGGAATTGGCTTGGAGCAGCTTCGGTTTTGGCATTTTTGAGGGTGAACTTTGTATTTGTTTGAGCTTAGAAATATGTTGAGACTTGGGGTGCTCCCTTGTTCAACTCCGAGAACCGCGTCTTCTCGGGGATTGCATTGGAGCAGCTTCCGGTTTTGCATTGTTTGGGTGAACGTTCCGTCGAGACCATCTGAGATTTAGTTATTATGACTTGGGTTTATAGAAGTAGGATAGAGAGGAGTACTTTGCCGTTGTTGTTCTGCTATTCTTTGCTTTCATTGACTTCGTTGGACGATGAGGCTTCGATGCATCTTCTCGACGTAAGATCCCATCCCGTTTGTCGCCAATGAGGAATCCCATCTGCTGCTGCATAGATTTGGTTAGTGTGCACCATTATTTGATTTATGAAAATTTGTTTGCAACACTGAGTGAGGGGTGAATTTTGTATTTTTTTGAGCTTAGAAATATGTTGAGACTTTGGGTGTTCCCTTGTTCACTCCGAAACCGCGTCTTCTCGGGGAATTGGCTTGGAGCAGCTTCAGGTTTTGCATTGTTTGAGGGTGACCTTTGTATTTGTTTGAGCTTAGAATATGTTGAGACTTGGGGTGCTCCTTGTTTCAACTCCGAGAACCGCGTCTTCTCGGGAATTGGCATTGGAGCAGCTTCAGGTTTTTGGCATTGTTTGAGGGTGAACGTTGTCCGTCGAGATCCATCTGAGATTTAGTTATTATGTTTGGGTTTAGATAGAGAAGGATAGAGAGCGAGAGTACTTTGCCGTTGTTGTTCTGCTATTCTATGCTTTCATTGACTTCGTTGGACGATGAGGCTTCGATGCATCTTCTCGACGTAAGATCCCATCCCGTTTGTCGCCAATGAGAATCCCATCTGCTGCTGCATAGATTTGGTTAGTGTGCACCATTATTGATTTTATGAAAATTTGTTTGCAAACAACTGAGTGAGGGTGAATTTTGTATTTGTCTGAGCTTTAGAAATATGTTGAGACTTGGGGTGCTCCCTTGTTCAACTCCGAGAACCGCGTCTTCTCGGGAATTGGCATTGGAGCGCTTCAGGTTTTTGGCATTGTTTGAGGTGGAACTTTGTATTTGTTTGAGCTAGAAATATGTTGAGACTGGGGTGCTCCCTTGTTCAACTCCGGAACCGGTCTTCTCGGGATTGGCATTGGAACAGCTTCAGGTTTTGGCATTGTTTTAGGTGACTTTGTATTTGTTTGAGCTTAGAAATATGTTGAGACTTGGGGTGCTCCCTTGTTCAACTCCGAGAACCGCGTCTTCTCGGGGAATGGCATTGGAGCAGCTTCAGGTTTTGGCATTGTTTGAGGGTGGAACGTTGTCCGTCGAACCATCTGAGATTGTTATTATGACTTGGGTTTAGTTAGAATTAGGATAGAGAGGAGAGTACTTTGCCGTTGTTGTTCTGCTATTCTTTGCTTTCATTGACTTCGTTGGACGATGAGGCTTCGATGCATCTTCTCGACGTAAGATCCCATCCCGTTTGCCGCCAATGAGGATCCCATCTGCTGCTGCATAGATTTGGTTAGTGTGCACCATTATTTGATTTTATGAAACTTTTTTTTTCCCACTGAGGTTGGGTGAATTTTGTATTTGTTGAGCTTAGAAATATGTTGAGACTTGGGGTGCTCCCTTGTTCAACTCCGAGAACCGCGTCTTCTCGGGAATTGGCATTGGAGCGCTTGAGTTTTGCTTGTTTGAGGGTGAAACTTTGTATTTGTTTGAGCTTAGAAATATGTTGAGACTTGGGGTGCTCCCTTTTCAACTCCGAGAACGCGTCTTCTCGGGGAATTGGCATTGGGAAGCTTCAGGTTTTTGCATTGTTGACAGTCGAGATCCATCTGAGATTTAGTTATTATGTTTTGGGTTTAGATAGAAGTAGGATAGAGCGAGAGTACTTTGCGTTGTTTTTTGCTATTCTTTGCTTTCATTGCTTCGTTGGACGATGAGGCTTCGATGCATCTTCTCGACGTAGATCCCATCCCGTTTGTCGCCAATGAGGAATCCCATCTGCTGCTGCATATATTTGGTTAGTGTGCCCATTATTTGATTTTATGAAAATTTGTTTGCAACACTGAGTGAAGGGTGAACTTTTTATTTGTTGAGCTTAGAAATATGTTGAGACTTGGGGTGCTCCTTGTTCAACTCCGAGAACCGCGTCTTCTCGGGAATTGGCTTGGAGCAGCTTCAGGTTTGGCATTGTTTGAGGGTGAACTTTGTATTTGTTTGAGCTTAGAAATATGTTGAGACTTGGGGTGCTCCCTTGTTCAACTCCGAGAACCGCGTCTTCTCGGGGAATTGGCATTGGAGCAGCTTCAGGTTTTGGCATTGTTTGAGGGTGAACGTTGTCCGTCGAGATCCATCTGAGATTTAGTTATTATGTCTTGGGTTTAGATAGAAGTAGGATAGAGAGTGAGAGTACTTTGCCGTTGTTGTTCTGCTATTCTTTGCTTTCATTGACTTCGTTGGACGATGAGGCTTCGATGATCTTCTCGACGTAAGATCCCATCCCGTTTGTCGCAATGAGGAATCCCATCTGCTGCTGCATAGATTTGTTTAGTGTGCACCATTATTTGATTTTATGAAAATTTGTTTGCAACACTGAGTGAGGGGTGAATTTTGTATTTGTCTGAGCTTAGAAATATGTTGAGACTTGGGTGCTCCCTTGTTCAACTCCGAGAACCGCGTCTTCTCGGGGAATTGGCATTGGAGCAGCTCAGGTTTTGGCATTGTTTGAGGGTGAACTTTGTATTTGTTTGAGCTTAGAAATATGTTGAGACTTGGGGTGCTCCCTTGTTCAACTCCGAGAACCGCGCTTCTCGGGGAATTGGCATTGGAGCACTTCAGGTTTTGGCATTGTTTGAGGGTGAACTTTGTATTTTTTTTGAAGCTTAGAAATAGTTAGACTTGGGGTGCTCCCTTGTTCAACTCGAGAAACCGCGTCTTCTCGGGGAATTGGCATTGGAGAGCTTCAGGTTGGCATTGTTTGAGGGTGAACGTTGTCCGTCGAGAACCATCTGAGATTTAGTATTATGACTTGGGTAGATAGAAGTAGGAAGAGCGAGATACTGCCGTTTTTTGATTCTGCTTTCATTGCTTCGGGCGATGAGCCTCGATGCATCTTCTCGACGGATCCCATCCCTTTTGTCGCCAAGATAATCCCATCTGCCCTCTATTTTTGGTTAGTGTGCACCATTCTTTGATTTTTGAAATTGTTTCCCTGAGTTACGGTGAACCTTGTGTTTGTTTTTCTCGAATTTAGTTGAGACTTGGGGTGCTCCCTTGTTATCTGATGTTGTGTCCTTTGGGCATTGTATTGGGTATTTTCAATTTTTGGCATTGTTTGAGGTTGATTTTTGTTTTGTGTTGGCTTATAAATATGTTGAGACTTGGGGTGCTCCCCACCTCCTAGAACCCGTCCCCGGGGACTTGGCATTGGCGCCTTTTTTGATTTTGGGTGTCCCCCGAGATCCCCCGATGGCTGTACGTCTTGGGCTAGTTGGATAGCGGAGTACTTTGCCGTGGTTGTTTCTATTCTTTTGCTTTCATTGCTTTCGTTGGACGACGCTTCTGGGTTTCCTCCCGTTTTGCCGATCCAGCCTGGGATTTTTGTGTTACCAGACGAATGAAATTTCGTTTCCAAAAACTGGTGATGAATTTTGTTGTGAGCTTGAATATGGGAATTTTTGTCCCTGATTGTGAATTGTCTTGTTTCGGGGAATTGGCTGGGTGCCTTCAGGTGCTTTTTGAGTTGGTGTTGTATTTGTTTGAGCTTAGCCATTTTGTTAGACTTGGGTGTTTTGTGCCGTTGTTCCTCCTCCCGACTCCTGTTGTTGGGGTATTTTGGTGTTTTAGGTTCTATGTTTGGTTGTTACGGGTTGAGACTTGGGTGCTCTTGTTCAACCCGAGACCGCGTCTTCCGGGGATTGGATTGGAAGGCTCAGGTTTTTCTTTTTTGAGGGTGAACCTTGTTTTGTTTGAGAGGTTTCTATGTGAGACTTGGGTGCTCCCTTGTTTCCGAGAACCGCGTCTTTCGGGGAATTGGCATGGAGCAGCTTCAGGTTTTGGCATTGTTTAGGGTGACCGTCGTCCGTCGAGTTCCATCTGATATTTAGTTATTATTCTTGGGTTAAGTTAGAAGGAGGACAGAGAGGAGAGAGCTACTTTGCCGGTTCTGCTCTTCTTTGCTTTCATTGACCGTGGACGATGAGGCTTCATGCATCTTCTCGACGTAGATCCCATCCCGTTTGTCGCCAATGAGAAATCCCATCTGCTGCTGAGATTTGGTTAGTGTGCACCATTATTTGATTTTATGAAAATTTCTTTGCAATACTGAGTGACACGTTTAGTAGTTAATTCCGAGTGTGTGGGTTGAACAGAAAGCTCAAAAAGAGCTCTGACGTATTTTTTTAAATGAAATTGCACGACTGCATTAGTTTTCTTATAGCAAAATAACGAACTTTATGTTCTGATTGTTTTTTTTTCATTTAGGTACTGAAGATGTGGACTACAGACGTAAGCGGACTTCGTTTCTCTCCACAGTTCCGGAGCCTTTTCGAACTTTCCTCCAAAATGGTGTGTTCTACGTTCTACCTTTCAAAAGTAGTCGTATTCTGGGCACAATGTAGGAGATTTCATTATTTAAGCTAGAATTGTATATTACGATTTCCTTTTCATTTGGATTTGTACCTGACTGTGTATTTAACTTAAGTTTTCTGACGGCCGCTCTATCCTGAGCGCTTTATACACTGCTGGGAAATTACCTGCACTATATTGGCGGAGAAACTCGCACAATGGGAAAGTGAACAAAATCGTTAGGACTTTCGACATGTCATGGAATCTGTACCTACTACATCATTTCGCCATTGCTCTCTTATTATATATGCGCACAAAAAATACAAAAATACAATAAACATTTCCACGTATAAGTTACCTGTACACTATACATGCATATATTGCATAGAAATCTATTGGATAAGACATCTAAACAAGCTGAACATCCAAAACTCTGACCTTCAGTAGTAACTCAAAGCAGAAGTCATTATTTGGACACGAACTATATGACAGTTTTTTTATGGAAAACATTTGACTTCCCGATAGGCTAGCGATAATCTTTCCGGGGACTCGGGAAAGTTCATTTTTCTTGTGATATCTTAGATACAGCGTACCGAAAAATAGTGAAAAGTGTAACATAGTGGAAATATGAACTATTTTGGGTTCTTACCAATCGCTGCGTAGTCGCAATGAGCTCTGCAACTTGTGTTATACTTGGTTGTCATTATCACAGTGTTATTTCATGCATTTGTTTCACTACAAACGAAAAATAAGTAATTGTGATAAGCACCTATTGCACTGGGAATGAGAAGTCTAACAAAACTAAAATCATGAATATTTATCTTCCGTTTTTTTTATTGTTGATGTTGATACTCGTTTATTTTTTTTTACCTACCGTACAAATATTGCATATTTACGTGTATCTTTATTTGTTGATTTACAATGTTATTGTTTGTACGAGTGCTGATTGATTTTTGTCTGTCAGTAATAAATCATTAGCATTATCATTCACCGACAAAAAAACTACATTTTGAAATGCAATCATGCTACCGTAGTTCTACAGGGAGGGTATAATTCGTATAATATATGATGCTATAAAGAACCGCGCATGCGTTCGTTACCACAGTCACGCCCCAACTTACGTGTTACTGTAGTTTTTAATTTTTTTTCCGATATAACGATTAATACACAAACTGAATTAATTGCCTTAATTGCCCAGTGACGCAGCGGGAGCGCCATGTGGCATTCGCACGCACTGCGCACACTAGGGAGAGTGCGCCGCCTCCTGCGGCGTACACTTTTGTGCGCGGCTCACCGATGACTCGGGGTACTCAGGTTGACATACCGATGAGTCGGAGTGTCGTTCTCTACATTTTAGAGATGTTGCTCTTCCTTAACTTATGTTGTTTACAGTTGCACATGCCACTACTAACATTAGTTGCGTGTGTACGTTGTCCAGGGTCCAAGGATAAAGATTATAATTATACATTTATGGCTCTACATCAAAATACAAATAGCCTTGAGTTGCATTTCTGTCCCTCCATAAGACTGACAATCGACGCCTTCACAATATACAATGCAGTTTTTAGGCTTATACAAATTATTATGCCAAAAACGTAACGCAAAATCCGTCAAGATACCCAATAATCATTTATACTCAAAACATTACTCCACGTAACCATGAATAGTGCTGAACTGTGCACATTAGTGAAAAAAAAGAGTTGTACTGTAGGGCGTGTAGGGTGTATTGTACATGTGACGTGTAAATAATCTGCCCGAATTCGTTGTTCGTTCATTAGCGTAGTGTCCGGCGTGTGGGAAGCAACTGTGCGTTGAGCTCTGATCTGGTCTTGTGGTTTGTTTGCAAGTATGCCAAAAAGTGCATTTTCCTTGCAAGTATTGCCCTGTCCATGTTTGCGAATCGCACTTGCGAAAATGACAAATGCCTGTCCATGTTCAGGCCATTTTACATGAATGTCAAATGCCTACCGTAACCCATGCGAATGACGCGTTTGACATAGTCCCGCAACGAAAGTGTATCAGATCCGTACTAGATGCGTACTATTTGAAATAGATCAGTACTATTTTGAAATAGATCCATACTAGATGCAAAGTCGCTGCAGGACCTTGTCAATGACATTGACTCGAACATGGACAGGCATTTGTCATTTTCACAAGTGCGATTCGCAAACATGGGCAGGGCATATCAATTCGCAGAATCGTGTGCAATTTACCGTAATTTTGCGTGGTTTTGATACATCCGTGGACCCACTGTGCTATAAAAACAAATACGATATAAGCGTGTGCAATAGATACACTATAATTACGGTAGTTGCGCGCAATTTAACTGAGGGCATAATGGGGATTGCAATTATGCCCGATTTTCCTTGCAAGTATCGAAAAATTTACCGTATCTTGGTACTACACGAGAATATCTACAGGCAGTTTTTACGACCGATCGCCACGGGACCATTTGTTCAACAAAAAATGTCTTTGATGGCGGATTTTCTATAGTGCGGATGTGTCAAAATTACGGTAAATGTGTGTAAAAAGCACACGATTTTGCGAATTGATACTTGCAAGGAAAACTCGCGGTTTTTGGCATACTTGCAAACCCCATAATGGTGTATTGCAAAAGAAAATCAACTTGTGAGTATCACACTTCCATGGATAGCACCTGGAAGTAACTCAGTGTCAGGGGTATATATTTACCTAGTTGTTGTCATCAGTTTCCAAGTTTTTAACAAAGTTAAGTCCTAGTTACTTCTATTTTGTCGGGGAATAGTCCGTAGACTTTTAGGTCACTTTCTTCCATCGTTCGCTTTTTAAATTTGTCTGTATTTCATAGCGCATTAAAACACAACAACATAATTTGGATTCTTTACTACGTAAACAAAGCATCGCACACGAATGATCGGCGAAGGATAACACAAAAAAAGAAAGAATATGAAATACTCAACAAAGGGAATATAATCGAATACAGCTTAACATAGGCTGCGCAGTTTATCGCTCTTACGGGAGTATATAGTACAGATACAAGTATTTGAGGTCTATTTCAGTTCATATAGACAATTAGGGTAAACTCTACAGTACTTTTCCCCTACAACCAAACAGACATACAAATACTTCAATAAATGTCGAGATCAAGGAAACATATTTGGATAGTAACTGCGAACTTTCATATACGGACCAAAATAATCTACCACAATATTTAGACTCTATAAGCACTAAGCGCTGAGGTGTGAAAGCAACTGGAAGTAGAAAGGCTAAAAAAAGAAAAAAGAAAACAGCCAGGAGTGAACAGCGTAAGTGGCTCAAACAATACAAATTATATATAAATAAAAATAGAGACAATAACTTAGGATACTCAAAAATCGGGCGAATAAAAATTATATTGTATAAAATATCTTACAGACTACGAAACAAATAAACCCAAAAAATAAAAGTCGTCTGTATCTTACACTTGTGCGGGTCAACAGCTAAAGCATAAGATATGGATCAGAACTGAAAAACACAGAAGCTAAGCACCCTCAGTTTACACCAATAAATAAATAAACAAAAAAGGACCGCGTCACAAGAAATGTGGTACGATTATCATTGAATGATTGAGTGATGCACTGAACCAACTTAAAAAAGGATACAACACAACGGACAACCGTAACGGACAATCATACTACGGTAGAAACTAGAAACTGGCTATTAAGCCACCGGGGCGGCATGCGTTTCTACCTCGATCTCTGTGGGCATGAGGTTATCGCCCTCGCCTGGCGTTTGAACGGCAACCTAAAACATCTTAATGTATACACAAACAAGTGTTGACCAACACAAATGTTTCTCCTTCTCACAACATCTATAAAGAAACTTATTCCTCCAAATAGTAAAACCATGCACGTTAAAAGACAGAAACCAAGCAAACTAAATAGTTAAAGCAAACGCACAAAGGACAACCAACCACTGACCAACAACTCGTGAAACAAACGAACACATGCAAGGGAAATGTCTTCTACGGAACTCTTCTAACTAGTCCCTTCACTCTTCTTTTCCGCTTGCGCTTCTTTGACCGCGACGCCGTCCGCCGACACCACCACCGCAGTGGGGCGCTGTGACGTCGACCGCGCGGATGCGGCCTTCTTGCTGCTCATTTCCTGCGCCCAGACAGGATGTATGATACAAAAAAAGAAAGGAAGCAATGAAAGCACATCATGCAAGCAACTAAGAAACAATGGTTTCTGTCTAGCCTATGTCCTGATCTGTTAACGTTCTAAAATGTGTGAGTTGTGCTTGTGCAGTAAACAAAACAGGGTGATTATCCATACATGAGTCATTTTCATTAGTAGACCGAAGACCGAACTATGCCCGTGCAAATACAAAACACAAAACTCAACAACAAAAAATGTGTGCTTGGTATAACAAGTTGTATCTGGATAAGGGCAAAGTTAAAACTAACAAAACGGAGTTCTCGTACGTCACAAACTGGGGAAAAGCAAAACAATTAAAGCTACAAAATACACGATAAAACGTACCTCAACGGGTGCTCCGTCCTCCTCGTCTTCATCAGAGGAAGACACATCAGCCTCGGCCGCTCCTGGGTTCGCATTTCTTCGGGCGCGCTTCGCTCCTGCAAATACAAAAATACACGGTACTGTAGCTACCCAGCAGTCTCATTATTACTCTATAAAGACCTACTCCAAAGTGTAAGGCGGATTCTGAACTATATCAAAGTCCACAGATCAATACAAAGTTCCTTTAGATATCGAAATGTATCCTCCTTATGGCCTATCCTGACCGCCCTTGTGGCTACAGTATGTCTACCCTAGAGCCTTGCATTCTCGATAAGTGGTCAACATTTTATCGTGATAAGCGGGTCACGAAAGAGAGAAGTGCGCGCGCGAACTGCCTCTTATCGTGTAAGGAGAAGACGCCTCTTCGCGCGAAGTGGCTGGGTTTCGCTTCGCGCGAACAGATATTTCGCGCGAAGAGCTAATAATTTCTTGACGATAAGCAGTCCTGGTTATCGTAACCAATTTACTGCTAAACCCTTGCAAATTTCAACGTGTTATTAAGTTCATTGGAAAGAGCTTCGAAAAGTGAATAAATAGACCTAGTTCAATCTTCGCTACTTTTCCATTTTTAGTGTTTTATAACAGATTAAACTTTTCGTTCCGATTTTCTGAGGATTGAAAGTAGCAATCATTTGCGTGCTTCCACAATAGTTAATATAAGTTACATAGACAAATTAGGGCACGAGTAAACTTTGAGTTAAGAAAAAGCTACTTTTCAGACCCCTAGGACCACGGAACTGTAAAATTTCATCATATTATCTCTAATCCTCGAAGATTTTGCCCAATCATTTTAATATGTAATAACTGCTCCGTTTGAGAATTACGAGCAGCACTACTATCATATTCTTTCTCAGCTTCAAAAACACTATCGATTGACATATAATTTAGCGAAATCCGTGAAAATGAGCAAATTCACTTTTTTCCTGCCAACTTTTGGAGCGACCAAGACGAGCGGAGTTACTCGGCAAAGAGAGAAGGGGGCGGGGTGGAACCATTAGGTGCAAGACAACGCTGGACAGAGGAAGTGCCCTATAGCGCAGCAGGCAGAGCGTTGGCCTGACAATCTGGTGACGGTTTTAAATCCGCAGGTTCGATTCCTGTTAAAGTTTTATCTTTTTGCAATGGTTTTTTGTGAAGCAGAATGCTCGTAGTATTCTTGCGCGTGCGAAAAGTGGTCTATAAATGATGAGACATGTTAATTTACTACTATTTTTAGGTAGAAAAACGTTTCTTTGTTACAGTTGGTCCACTTTAATTTGTTTCTAACAACCGACTGTTTTCAAATACAACATTTGCCATTTCAACTGCCAACAAAGCAACTTTATTTACTAGTTAATAGACTTTTCTGAAAGCTCTTCTTAGCCTGTAGGTTTTAGAGAAAGTTTCTATGTTCTAGTGCGGACAGTGCCATTTCCCCGGCAGCTGCCGATATGTCCTCAATCATGTTTAGCGTAGTAGGTACTGGCTTGCTTGACAGTAAGAAGACCAGGGTTCAAATCCAGGCAACGTTGTATTTTTTTGCGTTTTCAAGCTGTTAACTAATCCAAATCGCCTCCCTGCATTATTGATGTAACAAAGCATATCTTTTGTTTTACGGGGAGTACTAAGTTTTTTTCCTTTTTTTAGCAATTAGTTCCACAAACAGAGAAGAAGAAATTGTTTTGCTTAAAAATAAACTCCCAGTCCTTTTACGGTATAAACGCATCATTAGATTAGGGGGGAATATGTCGAAAATAAAACTAAGATAATGGGGCATGTCCCTTCACTTACCTATAATTTCGTTTAATTCTCGATAAATATTTTGTCGATAAGAAAAGTACTTATCTTATCGTGAATAAATTCAAAATGCGATAAGATAAGTAAAATTTCGCTTATCGTCTAAGCGACGAGTTGGAGAGAAGAGAAAAAATTATCTTATCGCGCTGACCCTTCATACACGATAATGAGAATTATCGTGTGCGCGTTATCGTCTGGCCCGCGCCCACGAAAGGGATAAATTTTCTCTTATCGTGTAACAGCCACCTGACGCACGATAACTGTTTTATCGTGAAATCTTATCGCGAACCAAAATTATCGTGTAAGCAATGCTCTACTTGTGGCCCATTAGAAAAACATCACAAGTTCCTGTACGCAGCAACCCAGGTCCAGACAACTCGCGCATACAATTAGCGTGGGAGGAAATAAACATCCTACTAAACAATGGCTACAGTATGTCTGCTTCTCCTTACCAAACAATCCATCGGCTGCCATCACACGGTATGCGAGTACTGTATTGGTAGTACACAACGAGGTGATAACCAGATAGCACGGGACCTGTACGTACCAACGCAGAGCCGGTAGTTCGGTTACCTAAACAACATAGGCAGATAGGCGATTATCCAAATTGTTCCATAAATTGTTTTTCTACAGTATGCCAAATACGCATCCGACTCGTCAACTCGCGGTTTTACAATACAATACCATATATACACTATATTCTTACCAATTCGAAACCCAAAGTACAATATTATCAAATATTACAATATTATCGTGGACAACTGAATTCTTACGTATTTACGCTAAGTTGCTCGAATTTGGCTCGATTTTTTATTCTAATTTATGCTCATTTGCATAAGCTGCATAAGAATTCTGGTGTCTTCGATGTGTTTCAAAAACCGGCCAGTATTTCGCTTTAAAGCAGCAAACCCCTTACCTGCCAGTAGAATAGATACACGGAGACAGCCATCCGGAACACAATCAAAGTGACCATATTGAAGAGAGCGACCATGCGGAATTGAGGCGATTTCTTGTTGGTTCCGTACCTGAGACAAAGACGCTTGTAGGATCCCATAAATCTATATATTTTTCGTCCCCCCGGGAGGACCAGATACTTCTTGTTCTTAAAGCAAAACATACTAGCATACACCGTGATGCAGAAGCAAAAGGTAAGACAAACGACTGTACATCTACTTCCTGACGAGCTACCAAAATGGATGAAACATGAAACACATAGTTCCACACTAATCAAACTATGACAATAATGACTTAGGGTTTATCAAGTTTGACGGTTTGCACCAACGACTGAACGGTATATATTCATCCTACCAACTCTGAAACAATAATGACCTAGGGTTTATAAAGTTTGCCGTTTGCACAAATGACTGTTGCATACGGTATCTATTCATCCTACCAAATCAGTAACATAAACCTACAAGTTGAGGAGGGAGCGAGAGTGAAGGAAGATCGAGTTGACCTCCATCAGAAGTCCACAGATCACAACACCGAGGAACTTTCCTGTTGACTGAAATAATATTTATCGTAAGTGTGGCAATATTAACAGTCATAAACTCGCGTACATAAACTGACATGTGAAGTTATCACCAGCACATGACAACTTCTTTTAACAAGTGTCCAAGTTGTATGCATATTGTCATTGTCGATCAGATCAGTTTCTCTATGAGCTTATCGATCCCTTATAAGTTAGGTTACCGAGCAGATAGGGTGACTAACCGCTACGAATAACATGCAGCCTATTGGTCTTGATTAGACGTTAGCGTGTACGTATTCACTCACCGAATGTATACCGCACCTTACTGTAAAAGAATGCTAAATCCAAAACACACCAAAGTAATAGTAAAGGCGAGAAGGACGATAAAGTGGTGGAAGAGGAGTTCGATTATACGCACGGATCTCTCGTTGATCAGTAGATCACACAAATCATGAAGGAGGTAACCGGCAGAGAGGTACAACTGAAAATATTGGATGAAAATCTTCGAAAAACAGCGATTTCGAATTACAGAACTACAGAGGTGACTCTGCCCAAAGAGTACGACAAAGTTCAAGTGTAGGTATTTTCGAGCCTACAGTCTTTCTTAAAGGGAATATGTATGCCCTTTTTGAAGTTAAGCTGTATTAATAGAATGTGTGTTCCTCATTAAGGAAACAACAACAAAAATTGTTAAAAGTTTCCCATTTAAAAGAAAATGATTTTCAAAGTTCATCTTTTCCATAGTAAACGCGTTGCTTGACCCCCTGGCTTACACGGCAGTGCTGATGGAGCAAAAAATTTTGCATATGTGTGCATACATCGGCATATAGCATGCAACAGCGACATATTTGCATGCAAATACATATTCCCTTTAAAGTTGCGGGAACGGGTTACGGGAACTTTCTTGGAGTTACGGGAACCGGAGCGGAGCACGCTCTTGGAACTCAAAATAAGTTTGCCTATGCGACAAGATCCAGTTTTATCAAAAAATTGGTTTACTGTAATTCCAGGGACCATGTGTCTTTGGTTTACATTGCAGCACCACCCTCTACGTAAGCCGCTACGCCTCTGCACAGAACATAACATGGTCCGTGTAAAAACCTAGCTATTGTGTGTTTAAAAAAAGAGCAAAACCCACCAAATTCACTCCTACATCACAAGTATAGTTCATCATATCACTGACTAAGCTCTTGTAGAAAAGGAGAGCATAGGCGGCCCACAACCCAGATACCTAAACATATAGTCGTATTAAATTGACCCCATTCATTTCACAATGATTTTGAATGCCGTTTCACAATGTATGAATAGCTTTGTATTCAGTATTCCGTTCATGTTTTCTCTATACTATACTTGTACGAGAGCTACTTGGCTTTTTGTCTTTCAGTAAAAATCATTTCATTTCAAGAGTTGTAGCCCATTGCTTCCTTCAGACCCACCACTGATACAACGAAGGCTAGCATTTCCAATACTTGTGAAACATATGCCTTTTCCTGTACGAACACAAACACTGGAAGTTAGAGGAACGGAAGATTCTTCCGTTCGTTTAACCATGCTTCAAGAAAGTCAACTAAAACAAAATAAACCTACCACTGAGTGTATCAAAGAGACGGCCTCGTTACAAATTCGCCACTTCTTGTTTGGGGGCACCACCTGAAAATAAAGCGCTGAACGAGCGAAAATTAACTTTGTTCTCATTCAAAATACAAAATACAGTATTAAACCAAAGCAATCAAACTAGCTTACACGCATGTCGTGTGACGCGAATCATTCGTACACTCGTAAGCTATTCCATAGTTGATTGTTGATCCTGCTCATAATACATTTCACAATCCTCTATTCGTTGATAGATTTACACTCACCGACAGCTTGGTTGAATCGGTCACGTCCGGGTCCGTGGCACGACGAGTTCGCCGGAAGTTAAAGTAGGAGAAAGTCCTGCAATTCAAATCCTGGATTCTACCTGCTTAAGATGTGTGATGATTGTATGTCTGAATAAAGTGGTATTCACAAAAAAAAAGTTCTGTTCTGTTGGCGGTATGTATGGATAGATAATACCGGTCACTTGTTTTATATAAATGTAAGTGGCAAGAAAAAAAAAGAAAAAACCTTACCTGAATGTACACTTTCCAAAGAGGTACCATCGCACTACAAACTGCAGCAGACGGAAGAAGACGAAGGAGGCAAGTGTCTGGAAAGAAACCAGTACAGTACACAAAAGCATCATACTCACCCATTCATTTCAACTTCTCCGAAGCATTGGAGAAACCAACGCCCCCAACTTTAAAACTTTCGTGGCTTTGAAACACGCCGCAACCGCACTCCGTATGTTGTATGCAAATTCTGTTCCATGCCAGGGCACAGAATTAGCGTGCATATAATCCATGGAGATATAGCTAGCAGACATTTCAAAACCAGGTACTATATCGCTTTAAAAGTAGGCAACAAAACCAAGTTCGAAAACATAGAACATACCCAAAAGCATCCAATGCCAAAGTTCTTCCACTGTTCATGGGTCCAACTCAACATGGTTGCTGTTGTTTAGTCTGTGACTAGCAGAACGTAGTAGTTCAGAACGGGTGTAGTCCTTTGAAAGCACCGGTCTTCTACACGTCAATTCCGCAAGCTTCTCCTTGTCCTTCTCGGAACTCGGCACCCCCAGAGGCTGGCAGGTGGGCCCTGGAACAATAACATTTTAAATACTACCAAAAATAAAGATAAACATATTTCACAGAATCATTTACGACAACATAGCTTCGATAAAACAATCCAAACACATATACCAAGACAAATTACAAAACATTGACATAACACGAACAAATTTGCATAAAATCACACAAAATATGCAATTCTGAAAAGAATCTGGAGGAAAGACCACGAAATATACGCTTCTGGAGAAGAAAGTTAGACTGAAATAAGTGGACAACTGAAGAAAACTGAAAACCCCTCTGAAAGGTCGACACAACAAAAGAAATGACTATGAGTCTAGGAAAGAAGTTGTCTGTTGTCTTCTAAAGGCAGAAGAAGATCCAGAAAAGAACAGCGTTAAAAACGAGATTAGATTACAATACACTAGACGCAAGGGAAAAACTGAAAACATAGATAAAACATATAAAGAAAAAGGCCAGCTAGGAGACACCACTGGACGCATCACTATAGTTTGAAAACCCTAGTGTAACAACTAAGGTATTAATGTTCTGTTTTTTTTTTAAATCGGCGGAAACGGAATACTTCTATTAACACAAAAAAAACTATAGATAAACAAAAGCCTGTCGACATGACAACTACCCTATAAAAAACACACATGCGTTACGATTTATGGTACCAAAAGATATGTCAGAAGTCAGAAGACATTTAATACGAAATGGATACACTATGGAGATACGAGATACGAGGTTTTTTTTAGAAGTTGCCTGCTTCCTTTTCCATATAAAAGCACGCCATAATTACCTCCAGGCTCAAGCCAGAGAGGGGCGGGGAGCCACAGTCGTACGACAAGAAAGGCTGATTAAGCAGCTAAATGGGAGTTACTGATAACAACGATCAGACAACTAATAAACAGAATTGTAAACAAACAATTACACCCACACATTGAAGGGCCGCTCATCAAAACTAGAGGACTAAGTTAAAGCAGTAATATCGCATACACGGCATAGGATGCTACAGTATACAAACATATTAAATTGAAAAAAAAACACACAAAATACCAAACCATGTGAAATTCTGAAAAATCTCACGTGGGCTGCAATGAAAATGAAAAGATCAGAAGAGCCGTGAGTAAGCAATGAGTCATGACGGGTTACAAAAAAGTGAAGCAAGAAAAGTTTACCGACATATGATTCGAACAAGGCATGGGAGAGGTTAGAAATGAGAATGAGTAATCATACAACAGCTGTTTTAATTAGAAACAGTAAGTCGAGTTACTAAGTTAGCTAGTTAGCCTTATTTAAATAATATTGACCAAACCAACATAAGTTTTAAAGCGAAATGCTAGCCTCTTTGGAAAATTTGCATATGATAAGCAAATCCTATGTATCCTATGCTAATTTTGTACGATTGCCGTGGACGATCGTACAAAATTAGCATAGGATACATAGGATTTGCTTATCATATGCAAATTTTCCAAAGGGGCTAGCATTTCGCTTTTAAAGCGAATTGCCAGCTCCTTTGGAAAATATGCATATGATAAGCAAATCCTATGTATCCTCTGCTAATTGTGTACGATTGCCGTGGACGATCGTACAAAATTAGCATAGGATACATAGGATTTGTTTATCATATGCAAATTTCCAAAGGAGCTGGCAATTCGCTTTAAGTAAAGAAGAAAACCCCCACTGGCGGTCCACAAAAACGCAAAAAAATTGTCTCCCATATAGACGAGACACGAGGCATAGACTCCCACATTCTTCTGACAAAACATAAGTTAATTAAACCAACAAAAAACACAGACATCAATAGAGAACGGGTGAAGGGGCACTTAGACAAAATGATATATTATTCACTAGTTTCTCAAATATCTAGACGCTGTATTATAGAATACGGATGCCAGAGATCGATTAGGAAAGGCTATGCATACTCTCTATCCTCTCTCTCTCTCTCTCTCGCTCTCCCGACTCTATGGGGTCTTTGGCTGGGGCTGGGAGATTGTTATTCAACAAGGCGTCAAGAGGCTCAGCCGATGCTCCCATCTGTACTTTGAACAAAAACCACTGGGAACACCTCCCCAACCGATCTCCACAAAGTTCTAGTCCTAGTTCTACAAAGAAAAAAAACAGTGCACGAACACATAAACGCGAAACCCGCAGAACCCATCTCCACACACAAGGACTATTTCAGAAACAAAGACAGCCGAGCGAAAAAAAGTGAATAAATTTAGCTCTGTAAAGACATTTGTTTACATTAGCGGTTTTAAATTATATATGTAGGCATCCCATACTGTAGAACTTTACTTTGACAAAAGGCAAATAAAAAAAAAGAAGGAAGAAGGAAGAAAGGCTGGAAAGGCCGAGGAACTCCTCGAGGAAACAAAAAGAGGAAAAGCATAGGCGGTAGGTCATCCGATGCGTAGAATGTAGAATAACAAATAAAGTCTACTGTGTGAGAGAGAGGAGAGAGAGAGAGAGAAAGGATATCCAGATCCAGCCAGAATGATGAACATAAGAGACAGCAGCTGCTGAACGCTAACGTCTGCCTTTCGCAACTCTCCCTCTCTCTTCCAATGATGGCAGTGAGCCAAACCCCCCATCAAACCCCAATGCAAAAGCAGCAAGCGTAGTGAAATTGCTTGGAGCAGGTAGATCACCCGTAACGATTCAAGGTCCGTAAGTATGACGATGACCCACTCATTTATACGACTGATGCGCATGCATATGTAATCCACCCGTCCGTTTAAAGGGAAATACTGGCCAGTTTTTGAAACACATCGCGGACAGCTGGATTTTTTATTATAATTTATGCTCATTTGTATAAGCTGCATACGAATGCTGGTGTACTCGATGCGCTACAAAAACTGGGTGGTATTTCGCTACCTCGCTTTGTAAACCCGGCAACAAAACATCTTTACTCAATCGCTCCTAAATTAGGTTATCCGTGGACAACGAAATCCAGGAGAGTCCAATCAGCGTCTGTTACAAAAGAGTAACTAAAAAAAAAAATAAAAAAAGGAAAGAGGATAGAACTTAGAAAAATTGCTGAATATCGGAGTAACTGAAGACAAAAAACGCAACATCGATGACCTCAGTTTACACAACACATAAGAGAGTAGCATACTGTAGGGCAAATATAATCCTACTATTTCTTACAGTAGCCAATTCATACATAGTAAAGTGTCATTAATAAACTAATTATACATCATCAGTTTGCATAAAAAAATTGAAGATTCAGAAACCTGTAGACTGCTAGGCGACCGAATCAGTATTCGCACAGGACCCAACGGCGCAACAGGCAAAGCTCCGTCCCGCCACGCAGACAACGAGGGTTCGATCCCGGGCGCGCCTTACCCTGGACCATACTATTCTAGTGTGTGAGCCCACGAAGGCGGCGCAAATTAGAAGTCTCCTTATCCTGCGGTGTTCTACTAAATAGGGCCTTCGCGTGGAACGGTTACGTACATCCGTGAAATTTTTTACTAATTATAACTCATATAAAAAATATCGTACTAAACATGCCTACACAATATCATAAACTCACTAATTACAATAAACAATACAGTAACCTACACTTTGTACCGCGTAAGCTAACAGTGAATAGCGGCTAGTGATATATAAAACTCTAGACTGCCAAACAGACATCAATGTTATATTGCTATTGCCAAATGCTCCGCGCGTCATAATCCAATATACTTTGATCTGTATCTTCGATAGCAGACCTGCTCAATGATTAATTGATAGCTGGTGGATGAGAGATAAACACACTATATATCGAAAAGTTGAGCGACAAAGAAGATCTCAGTATAAACAACTAAGAAACTAACACGGACTGAAAAAATGTACAATAAATTATGCTAATAGTACGCTTCTACAGCGAAGTACTTCACACTATGCATCCATAAATCCATACTGCACACGATTGAAAATCTAAATAAACCTTGACCGTGAAACATTACGCTTACAGGATTAAAATCGGACACAAAAACAAAATAATATCACACCAAAAATAAAGCATTACAATAAAATCCACACAAAAAAAAAGATATTAGAGAACGTGAACAACATATGAAGCAGCAAGTGGAAAGGCGCATGGTAAAATAAATTTTTTTTTTTTTTTTTTTTTTTTTTTTTTTTTAAAATTTTTTTTTTTTTTTTTTTTTTAAAACAAAAAGTAATAATTAATTAATAACTCACTAGCGAAAAAAAATGGTTTTAAAACTGTCCATAGGCTAATCACTTGGCACCAGAGAACCATGTATTAAAACCCGAAGCTACAACATTAATCCTCAAATAAGGTAAGAAATGTTCTTTATACTTACTTGATAATCATACTATCATACCCGACGAGACAACGGTTCTAGAGATACAACACAATATGAGAATAAGGAAAGGAGAGTAAACTATAATTCTATGAAACCAAAAGGCTCCGCTTAGAATGTCAAAATCTGTGTTCAGGATGATCGCTTTCGCTTTAAATAAATAAAAAAATCTGGCTTCAAAGTTAGAGATAACTATTATGAAGTTTGAGATAACTAGCCTCCCCAAGTTCTAGGTACCATTTAGTCCCCCCCCCCACACACACACCATCTTATAAATACTTCCAATCCAAGGAACATTTTTAGATTCGTAAGTGCTACTGAAAATGTAAAACTTCCCGAATCAGCCATCACTGCTTGTCTCCTGTTCTCTCTCCTGCTTGTGCTCCCTGAAAAAGGTAAATCATCATATTCAAAGCTAAACTCCATGAAGCACAACCACAGCTCTTCAGCTCACAAAAGTATTCTACTGTAATCAGATGCACCAAATCAAAAACAAGAGTCACAGTCACAGTAAACATATAAACCCATTCTCCATCGGGGAGTCCCGGAGTAAACGAGAACCAATGCACCCCAAGACCCAAGAAAAGCCAGATGTACTAAGTACTATACGAAGTGGTACGGAACGTCAACTTGAGGGCGGAAGGAATGCGAATAAATGATACAGTAGTATCCCAAATATTGATGGCACTATGACTAACTTATTGCTTCTCGATTCTTTAGACATATTTAACAAACCGGTGCCTATGTTTTATATCAATTAGTAATCTTGTTGTTTTCCTATAAATATTATGTTTCGAATATCATTCCTAATTTGCCGTGCTTTGCATTGAATTTTTCTTTTCGGTCACTAGGTCCCTTATTAGTATGTATGTGTCGTAAGGCACATCTTAGGGTAACCATTTGGTTTTTGGTTTTTGTTATGTACTATTTGTATTATTGTGCATGTTCTTCTTTGTGCTGTTCCATTACCAATAAACTATTATTACCTTAGATACCAGAAGATGTTCTAAGGAATTATACCAGCCGGTTTATGAAACGGATGCTGGACGTTGTCTTCCCAAGTAGTGTATGCAAATACTGCGATTTTTTTAAGTCTAATTATATTCACTTGCATACGACATACGGGACTTCAGTTCTCAAAAATACGTTTCAGAAAACCGGCCGTTATAACGCTTTAAAGAAACTAATCTCTTTTTAGCTAAGGTACTAAGGTATCTAAAAAATAAGGTAAGTTAGGGTAGTTCCAAAGGCATATGTTCCAAAGTTGCACTCACATGCTCTCCAACTGGCATCCAAGTACTCCGCTTCCATCCCATTTATGCGGTCGGATTTCAAGTCGGACGGGATGAGCATTACGGATAACAGTCACTCGGATCACTTTCTGAAAACATATATTTACGCTCGACCTACTATTCCGCTCAAAGGAAGACCAGTAAAGATATGATGTACACTTCGGGGTTAGTTTAATAAACAAATAAATACATAGAATCCAATGACTATTTGTCTAACTCCCATCCATGACGATAACCTCACTAAATAAGAAACCAAGCGAAGGAAGAAATACATTAATTGAATTTCCAGTTAACTCGGCGATCTGTTGAATATTTGTGAACGATCCGAGATGGATTGAGCCCCATTGGAGCACCAGGTCATCCTCCCGAAGACCACCCTAGAAGCAAGCAACATAGATTACAAAACTTCGACGCCATAGACATAGATTTCAACTTGGCTGAATCTCCTAATTCAACACGTGTCGGTGGATAGTACAGAATCATCGGAAATCAGAAGTGCTTAGGGCATATTATTAATAAATATGCAGAAGAATAACACCAGTATACATCCACTACTTCATTTCAACTGGTTACACACATTAGATGCTGCAAATACCGGAGTATCATACCTGAAAAGCCGGACCACCCGGCACAACACTCTTCACATGACAGAATGGCAAATTGCTAGTTCTATGTACTTTGGGCACGGGTTCGCTTACGGTATTTGCAGGGACTGCTGGTTCCTGAAAAGCACCGTTACTTCATCAGCGGTGACTTGCCAATTCTGCAAGACCAAATCTGAAAGCATCCCAGAAAGAAGGAGTCTAAACTCACTCATTATTCTGCGGGTAGGTGCCAAAAAGGACACATATTCAGGTTCGTAATCGTTACCTCTCACTCAGAAGGCGCACCACTTACCTCTTTGCCATCAGTCTTTTCTTTCAGCGCACGAGCCTTCTCATGTGCTTCTTCCATTGCTGTGACAATCTTCTCTGAAAACGAACAAAGGTGACAGCAAGGCAGTCGACTCGACACGTAGTAGTGAGTGCACGGAACAGGTTGAGCGTGCATAAGTTCAAGGCAAAACAACGACGAAATGACTCTATCATTATCACCTACTTTCCAAGTCACTCCGATCATTCAACATCTCAATGATCTTCACTCGAGCGTGTCGCACAGCATAAACATCAATAGATGCAAGTGGGAATCCCTCTGCGTCAACCAACGGACTCTCCATAGTAGAATCATTCTGTAAATTGTGAAATCGTCAGGGCCACTAAAAGCAATGTGTTGAAATGTTCTCAAGACATGCTTATTTATGTTCGGTTAAAAGAACAATTATTCGTCTCGTTACCATCTCCTTAATGATCCTGATCAGTAACAGATCAACAGTTCAGTTCAGTAACTAGCTCACGCAGAAAGAAAACGATGACGATCTAGCAAGAGACTGTCTGTGACGGACTTTATTCCAACCACTAAAAAGTGAAAAACTTACCGCTTTTAAAACAGCTCGTTCCATTTCAATTTGTCCGTCGAGTTGGTCTCGTTCCCGCAATAATGCCTTGAGATCTTCCATATCTATAAATAAAAGTAATGACTAATCACCAACCAGAACCGAGAGCTTCATGAAAAAGACGAATGTTTCACGAACGGAACTAAAACTATGATCACAGCCAGCTCTAGTTTGGTCCCGTTCGTTACTTCCTTCCTAACAAATTTCAAATGTTCATACTTTCGTCCAACTAAATGCATAGCCTACATGATCATTATGCTCTTCTTACATTCACAATCCCATCATCAACAAATACAAAAAGGCTCACAACCACAATAACAAATAAACAGTCTATCAAATGCCGAAATGCCTTAACAACTTTATTAAATGGAAGTTACAAAGTTTGGGCATAGCTGCAAGGCCTCAGAGAGGTCAGGAAGGGTTACTGGCAAAAAAAACATTCATATGGTAAAAACAACGGAGTTAACTACTGTACAAGCTGAAACCATTCATAAATGCAAGAAAAAGTAGTAATCAACGAAAACACCAACAAGCTACAGTAAGCTAGTAAGGTACAACTAAAATCACAATTAGGGTAACATTAAGTAATAACGACCAGAATCAACATAACAACTTGTACACAATGTTAGATATTAAATCTCTCCCGATTTAAAACACCTGTAAAACGACACCACACGTATATTATACTATAAAAATCTACCGGTTGTAAAATATGAAATTATAAGCTTACGCGTAAAAACTATCAAAAAATAATAAAACTATACACACGACTATTCACATCTATCATTAGGCAAGAAAACGAAAATTCCCGCCCAGACCCAGACTGCAACACACAAATGATCAAACCCCTACAAACAAAATACACTAAGCCCTTCCGATCTAGCAAAAGATTCAACAAGTGCGTACTGCCTTTAACTGCATACGGAAGAGCACTCTGGCAAAACCTTTACCTTAAACTAGGAATTACAAAGCGAACATAACAAGAAAAGACAGTTATCGAAGTTCCTACCCAACACTAAAAATGCAACCATCGACACACTACTTTTGTTCATTTCTACTACAGTAACCACACAAAATTAAAAACTTAAAACGGCTTCAAACAGCTAACTAGACACTCCCAATATCACATCCACCTAGCTCCTCTAGTTAGGCAGTTCAGCCTCCAGAGTTCTGTCAGACTCGGGATCATCCGATTCAACTTCGGATCGAGGAGCAGGAAGCACAGTAATCCCATTACAGACAGTGAACACCGTATCAACAGCAATGTTCAGATCATCGGCGGTGAGAGAGGGACGAATCGAGTGGAATTCCCACTCTGGCCTAAAGGCACTTCGCATTCTTCTCTATTTCATCTATCATCTTGGATTCTTCACATCTTCAATTATTTCAGCGCAGTGCACTTCAGGAAGAAGACTCGTTCAATGGTCTGCTGGTTATGGGTCGAACCTTGAACCTTACCGTACATCTCTGTGACCAACATGTGAGTAAACAAACGAAAAAAAACTTTCAGACAGAAAACAAAAGCCGCCTACCTCCACTTTCCGGTTCTCACTTGAATCGCGCGGATTCCGTGCCTCATGGCGCCTCCACAGTCCGATTGGATATCATCGCCCACCATTACCACCTAATAATAATACCAATAATTTATTTCCAGAGAGCAAGTTAAATTCAGCTTGGCAACAGGTGACAAGTTCAGTACGAAATATTCAGGCTGAATGTGGAGGATGGATATGCTAATTCGGAAACTCTAACCCATGTGATGAAAATCTATGAAGATTCCTGACTACTGGCTACCGTACCCAGTACCCATACACATAATTTAAGACTTGACGTATTATCATTTATCCGAGAGGATTTCAATAACGAGGCAATACGTATAACACAACCCGAATTACAGAATTCACATAGGAAATCAACCACCTCATGCTTCTGAAGTCGCATCTCCTTGATCGAGTAGTCAAAGTACTCAGCCGATGGTTTACCAAAGACGATCTGAGAAATGAGCCGTAAATTTAAGATACATAGAAAAGAAGCTACTTACAGGAAGTAAAATAGCAAAACAATCATATTTAAATAATTAAAAAAAAATAGAAAAACGACCAACCTGCTGGCAATCTGTGGCATATTTGAGTGCGGCTGCAAAGGCCCCAACGTCAATGGTCGGTCCATCCAACTTTTGGTAAAACTTCCTGCAAATATTACATTTCTGCAAAATGTCTCACAACACAAGCTTCGTACATTCCTACACGTATGCACTAGTATTTGGTCAGTCGAATTCGAATATCCTTAGTTATATATATCTAACCATCTAGATCGGGTGTGCCGAGGCTGATCTGCTAAATACCATAGGTTATCACATTTCATTGTTGGGTTCTCACAAAAACACACACACACAATTTAGGACAAAGGAATAAATGAGAAACATACCCATTTCCCAGAGAAAAGAGCAGCTTCCTGTCCAGTCCCATCAAAATCCTGAAGGCCTCATTCACGTTTTCAAATGTGAAATCATGTTCTGCATCACCAATGACCACGCAATTCGGATCCGACTGGTCGATATCCGAAAACACCTCCTTGATATCTAAACAGTTTGTTATTTTTACCGAAATGCTTTTAGCACAACAGCAACACTAGTCTGAAAATCTATTAAATTAAGCAAACTAAAATGTTATGTTCAGTCGGAAAGCAAGGTCATTCCGAATGGCTTCGAATGGCCCACAGACTGTAAAAGATTATCCGAAACATAGTGTTTTTCCCCTCATACATTTATTGTATATGAGAAAAAGTTTCGATTAAGGTATTTTCTAATAAATCCAAAGAAAGAACCTTTATGCACCAATAGATGGGGTCTCAATCTATGCGCGCGCAGGTAGGCAGCGAGAACCGGTGCTGGCGTTATAACATGACCATCCTGAAAGAATGATTTTTTTTTATGAATACTGTCATCGTAAATGAAATAGATCTGGTTTAGACGACATGAAACAATAGAGGGGACCTGTCTAGCTTAATAGCCAAAATAAAATGTAAGAACGATGTTTTGGGACGGATCAGTTCAGAGAAACAAGAAACCGGATTCTGCGACTCTCAAAAGGTTCGAATTTTAGTCGGCAATAGGCAATCCGTCAAAAAAATTAACGCAGGGGCACGCAAACATCTATAATAGGAAACCGTCGACATAAGAAGCTGCTCACTCAAACTACCACCTTTGCCTGGTCTAAATAAGCAAATAAAAATCCAAAGAAACCAACTTGAATGGGGAAACCGATCCTTCGCAACTTGGCCGTAAGCGCCGACGTAGTACTGGTGCTCTCATTGCTCAAGAAACGGACATTCGACTCTGCATACAACCTAAGAATAAATATCTGTACCTATCAGATCTACGTTCTCTTTCCTATCAAATATCGATATCGAATACAAAAACATCGCACAAGGGACTTCACCGATCGCTAGTTGACTTTCCTTACACAATTGTCAGAAACGACTGCATTCACAGCACATCCTACATTATAAAAGTTCTGAAGGGCTGGGCTATCAACACAATACAAAAAAACGGTTCAAAGTCGTATTCGTAAGAATTCTTACCGCTTCACAACATCGATGGATCCAGGAATAGCAACACCGTCAGAGTCCTCTCCTCCGCTATTGTACAACACACCAGTGATGTCCAGGATGAACCCCTTGACTGGCTGAAAAACAATAGTCTTTCTCTTACAATCAATTGCCGCCGTTAGACTTTTGGAACTTGCCTAAAATACGGGCGTGGTCCGCTCTATATTTTCTGGTTAGATTTAGGTCCTAGGTTTCAACAATTCTATAAAAATAAACCCATAGAAACTAGTTAGTAGGGTAGGGAAGAAAGATTCAACACAAAAAATGTTCAGAAAAACGTACTCCAGTATTTAGGCCGAGATACTTCGGCCCGTCCTCCATAGCAGCAGCTATAATAGATAATTACATAGGAGAAAAATAAAATTGAACAGAGCAACCTAACTAACTATAAACCTCACTCAATCTCATTGTTATGTCCAAATAAGGGGCCCAGCGGGAATGACTGCTAAAACAAAAGAGCAACAAGGGTGGTCGTCTGACTATCTGTGATTAGCGGTTAACGTGCTCGCAGCTGTTATCTCCCAACGTGCTTGTTTCTGTTTACACGAGTTCGGTCTCATCACCAAACTCTTTCCGAACTACTACATAAGAAACAATACTTGCATGTTCAACTCCAGCTATACTATCAGCAACAAGTTAATTGTAAGAAGAAAACGGATATCTAAGGTCTTCTATCAGTAAGCTAAGGAACAAACAAAGGAATTCTTGAACAGGAAGGGATAAAAAGAAATCAGAAATGTTAGAGACAGCACAGAAAGGTGTTTAATAACTTTTAAATATAATATGTGTCTATATGTATGTCCATATCTATGTGTTAATACGCTGTCTATATCGAAGCCATAACGTACGATCGGTTAGGGACCAAATAACACGTTACAAAAGACGAAGGACCACTAATCTAGGCTAGGCAATCTAAACGTGCACGGGCACGGGCACTAATCAATACTCTCGATTTGATCTATATACCTTTCTCATTACTCGTTGTGGAAATGCCAATGATTCCGCTAAGACTTCTAGTGACTGTGTTTCTCGACAACCAAAAGTGATGAGCCCACAGTGGTCTGACAGCAGAAAAAAGTGCCCAAATCACAGGTCTACTAACGATTCCAGCACATATTACGTAAAAAAACATATCACTAGTCTCTGGACTCTCTGGTAGTACTGTCCTCAACGGCTTCAACCACACTTTACAAGGGACAAATGTGACGAGTATTAACAATACGCTAGTAAAAAAAGGTAGACGCGGAAGCTCAATTTGAACAAAACAACAAAAATGACCCAAGGATCATCACAAAAATATGGAAGGCAGTAAACTGACCTGCTTCGCTGAGTTTCGACACGCTTGATCGGCGCATAGGCTGAAAAGACGAAAGTTTTGTCTAGCAATATCCACGCTTTCATCTACTGACCTTTCCAAAACTCTTACATAGGGCCATACATAAGAGAAGAATTATATAATGTAACCAACCATAAACCTAGAAATAGGAACTAACCATCTTTAGCCTGAGTTTGTGACTGGACCTTGCGAAGTCTAGCGTCCACGTCCTTTGGTTAGTTGAGCAGCCGCGCTGAAAATATGAACAATGACTACTAGGTGTACCCCAATAGATCAGATAAATTTAGCCAGAACAGGCTTCCAGTGCTCGACTTAAAACAACAGCTAGAATTTCAACATAACAACATAAAAAAGTGAGAACAAGAACAAAGTAAAAAATGTTTTCAAACCAAGTAAGTAATCAAATTCTCAAAAAATCTAGATTCTTCAATTCTTCAGGCGCCACACTCCGGAATATTCCGGATTGAAATTCAAATGAAAATCCTAAAGAATGGTTTCTTACGAGAGAGGATGATTCACAGGAGACAGCGGGGAGGAGAAACAAGAGAGAGAGAGAGAGAAGGAGAGAGAAGAGAGAGAGATCAGAGAGAGAAAACAGAGAGAGATAGAGAGAGAGAGAGAGAGAGAGAGAGAGAATAGAGAGGAGAGAGACAGAGAGAGAAAAGAGGGCGGGAGAAATGCACGGACAATAACAATGTATGAGACACTACTGCGAAATGACGCAAAAATAAGGGGAGACCAGATCCAACAAGTTCAGTCAATAACTCGTCAATGCATGAAGGAAAACAAACCAGAGCCACCAACACAAATTAAAAAAATATAT
The DNA here is from genome assembly GCA_036852015.1 of Pelodera strongyloides. NCBI lineage: Eukaryota > Metazoa > Nematoda > Chromadorea > Rhabditida > Rhabditidae > Pelodera > Pelodera strongyloides. Next base: position 7,169 of record JAANDG010000937.1, on the reverse strand, counting down.
ACCCGTAAGAGAAGTACGAGGAACCGAAAATCTCATTCAGCCAGAATTTTTGGGCAAATGGCAAATCATAATCATTAGCGGAAATAAAATAAACCGAAAGTAAAATAAAGCACTGGTACAAACGACCGGGAACAAAATCATTAAAACAACTTGCAACCTGTAAAGATAAAGCAATAATTTATTGCACAAAAAAAAACTACGAATTCAAAATTAACCCGTAGGCTAGAAAACTAAAAAGTTGATAAATGTACTGCAATAACGCTTTTTCAGGTAAATACAGATAACACACATCAAAAAAAGTTACAAACATTTGCATATATACAGAAAAAAAACGGTAACGCGGCGCGTCAGCAGCCGGAATATTAAATACTGTGTATAGTTATCATGTAAACAAAATAAAGCGTGCTTAACGAATGGCACAGCGTAATACGCACTAGGCTAAACATTCACCGAAAGATTATAAACGCAATATATTACGTAAAGGTCCGCTCATGCTCATATCACAGCAAAAATAAGTTCCCACAACCAAATTTACAAAACAGTACAAGATATCAATCGAATAAGTAGGTAAAATACGAGCTAATACGAGTTAATGTGTTAGTTATGCACGTTAATCAACTACGTAAAATGCAGCTGTGTTTAAAGCACTATTATGAGGTATGGTATGCGGTATGGTACAATATATATATGGCTAATTATATAATTACGCAAAACTGCAAGCTCAAGGCTTTATCACAACTCGACGAAATTCAAAATATATATACTAACTAAAAAACTAAACGCACTGCTTGCAAATGGATGAGTGACCCTCAAGTAGCTCGACGCACGGACATATTCTGAAATATACACAATCATTAGAAGAATAAGTGTCAATCATACATTTTTTAACGAAACAAAAACACACATGTAATAAATGATCTGAAACTGATGAATAGAAGAACGAGGCAATTTACAAAATTACGCTGCCCCCCCCCCCCACAGACACTTCGATAGTCGTGCCTGTAGCCACAAATCTTATAATTTCATACTAAAATATGGGTTCCTATTTTTGACAACAGTACGGCGGACCTAATTGTATGCTGGCCAGAATATAATCAGCAGCCACTATACTTGCGTTGTTGCGATTACGATAAAGATAAAGGACAGTAATACAGTTGCACCAATCAAAAACTAACGATGCTCAAACATACATACCTTCTTTCGGCTTCCGCTTCCGGTTTGCGTACACACGAGTAATATAGAGGGTCCTCTTGGCGTACACATGGACCCTGGCGTTCTTTGGTGTACGGCGCTGTCAAAGACTTATCCGCATCTCGACCAAGTCCCATACAGTATCTGGTGCTGAAAATGAATCGGATAAGTTCAAACACTTGTGCGAAGTCAAGCGGCCGATTCGCCGTTTCTGCTGGCAGTGCGAGATGCGAGAGATTCTTACGTTCACGACAGCAGAAATATTGGGTAGCCATTAACTAATTAAGGTATTGGCTGTTTTCATAGACTACTGAAAAAGGGACTACTTGTGCTAAAAGAAGAAGAACCTACCCGCTAAGATAGCTTTCTTCGTTCAAAACTACAAACAGCGAGTGTTCGCACTTCATAGACTTGCGCTGACACGCCTCCGAGCATGATTCCAGTGATTCGCCAAGGACTACCTAAATAAGCACAGATCACAGATAACTACGTTACATACATGAATAATATCAAGAATAAAGTCGGAAGAATCAAGATTAATTTCACAAAAAATTCAAGTGACAGATCTGTGTATGTTTTTACAAATGTCAATGTCATGCTCTTTCTAAAAATTAATGCTAATAAATAACAAACCTTCAAAGCCTCTTTTGGAGGCCACTGCACCTGTTTCGCACAGAATACCTCCTTCTCCACCGATAATCCCACTCTCAACAGCATTCCATACGGTGTCAGATCAGGTGGAATGTAGCGTGTTGACTGAAATAGCAAGACTATGAAAAGTCGAAGGAAGGCTCTCAATTCACAAGTATCAAGAGTGATTATGTCCACCACACGCAGTAACATAATGTAGAATAATGGAGATACGAAGCACCCAATATCACTAGAGATGACTGATCTACCCGCACTCACTCCCTCCTCACAGCCCTCACCTCACTAATGCCAATAATGTCAACGCTAACTTCCAATTACCTACCGGTAACTCCATTGCTCGTTTCATGGCCAGGCGCAACTGTGTCTGATTCTTCACATCTACAGTAATTGAATACGGCTCTCCCAGTTTCTCCGCATAGGTCACCTGGCTTGCTAGCTAAAACGGAACATATGGCGTTGGCGCCCAAGAATAAGACATAGGTTGTTAGCACTGCTAGAAAATTGCTAATGCACAAAACAGAGAGGTTTATATCGGTTTATCGCACTGGGTATCACAATTACGTTGTGCGTTGAAAGTTGAAAGAGAGCATTCTAAAGGTAGGTTACAACGGATGATCGCCACCATGTCATCTTAGCTACGTGTCCAAACTCCAAATGAATAAACAAAAAAATACCTGTCGGATGGTGGGTTTGTCATTGAAAAATTCATACGAAAGCCGCGACCTAGGTGGATCAAATCGTGCGTTGATGAAGACAGCACCTAAAATGAATGTTGAATAAGATTAACAACCACACATTATGATTGTCCCCTGGTTAAAAACGGAGGCAGAAGTTATTGATCAGGTAATGTCAAAGGACAAATAGACAACCCAATAATTCGGACGATTATGTCGATACTACGATTACGATACCAACTACTGACACCACAGACCACACCCCCCACTATCAAGTATGACACGTCTTATCACCAACCGTTTGCAATAGCCTCCAGAGGTGCAGGTCCTTCAATAGGGAAACCCAATCCCAGGAAAACCTTCACTCTATTCAAAGTTTCGTGAACCTTCGATTCCTAAACAAGACCCCGTCTCATACCAAACACAATCAAAAAGCGTATCAAATGATCATTGCTGGCAGCATACGAATAGAAACAGTGAAATGCCACTAACCGATAGTAAACCATAGTTCGTAACATATTCCGGCAAACGATTTTCTGGGTTCGCATCAGAAACAGTGGCAAACACCTCTCCGAATTCGGACGCCACCTACAAATTATAAAATTTACTTGTCCTACTCTACACGTTACAAAACTCTCACTACTAGCACATATCACGGACGGAAATATGTAAATGGGATCAGACGAAGCACCAAATTTTAATGAGCAATTTTCTTGGTTCGATCATAGCTAACAATGCTTTCGAAGGAGTAAAGGCAAACAGACAAACAAATCAGATACATAGGAAGACGAGGAATGTGAAAACAAGATAAAAGGGTAATTTAAAGTGAGTTGTAATACATACCGCAATGGTTTCCTCGAATCCTTTCCACATGCCGTGCACCTTTCCATAAACAAGTGTTGAATTGGTGCGCTCGAGAGTGGAATTAATCTCGGGAGGCACGACAACGAATCCTGCATAGAAATAGCAATAATAGCATACTTATGCGAGGAGCATAGAGCATATACTTGAACAGGAACATAGAAGACTTAAAAACCGGAACTCGGCATTTTGTGTCTAGCTATTTCCGCATTTCAAATAACAATCATGCCAACATATGAATTGGGGCTAGGCGCAGCCTAGCCCTTTTTGGTTCTTCTCCGGGGGTTTCCCGGACCTGGGAGCACTCATTAATTAATAGCACAAAAAGTACTGGACCAAATGGGCTCTAATTTGGCAAATCTACTCTTCTAATGTTCCTCTACAACCCTGCAAAAACTCAGCCAGAAAAAATCATTTTGAAGAGAAGTTATTAAAAAAACGACTGACGTATTATGTGGATTTTTTTTTTCTGTCCTTCCTTCCTCAATTTTCGTGGGCATCAAAGGCACACTTTTGAACTGGTCTTCATTATAGTATATCAGGGGGCGGGATTCTAGCAAAGCCATTAGAATTTTGAAATATTGATTTCTAATTATCGATTTATTGATTTTTATGCTAATTTTGGTAATTTTTGGTACATTTTCGGCCCTAGCGCGCTTCTGAATGAAAATTTTGCGCCTAAACTTCTGCATTAGATAACTGAAGTGTTGCTGAGAATATTTCTCTCTCACGGCATCTTTCCCCGATATCGATTTCTTAGACTTTTGGGGCCTCGAACATTGCACCATGACCATCGCAGTTTTGTGCGCACAGCGGAAGCCCCGCCCCTTTTGCCTCGTACCAGATGGGTTCATACCTCATAGTTTACGCGGACAGTGCGCAGTAAATTATAAAATAAAGCACTTTCCATGGAAAACAACCTCTATATAATATAAATTCTTTTATATTTGGTTATTTTTTCACATGTTCAAGCTGGTAGCCTGGGATCCCCCTTTTTCTTTTGACAAATGCGTGTGCTTTTGCTGAAGTGTAGGTGAATAGGGAAATATTCAATGTGGAAAACAAGCGATTAAAAAATGGAGATTGTCTGAACAATATTCTATCAATATCGAGTATTTTATTCAGCACTCATTGGAATTTGGGTTGTCAGGAGTCAGGACGCTAGCAAAAGTTAATTAATGAGAAGTTGGAAATTCCAAGGCTTTAAAGTTGCAAAATAGTATTGTTTTTTTTTATTATATACCGGTCGCCTAACTCCTCCAGAGGCCTGAGGTGACCTTTACTTACAAAAACAACATGCCTTGTAGTACATTGGCAAAGCGTTTGGCTACAGAGCGGGAGGTCGTGCGTTCGGTTTCGGCCAAAGCCGAACGTTTTGCGTTCAACATTTAGCTTTTTTGATTGGCACACTATCAGTGCCGTTTACATAATCATTGATCTTTTGTGAATTATAAAAGGAGATAGAGCCCACTACTGTGTCTCACATAGTACTGAAGTTTCTCATTCAGAAATTTATCAAATAATACTTCATGAATAAAGCTACATAATCCAATGTTTAACCTTCAGTCAGTCACTCTGTCCCTAATTAACTATATAATTCATGTTAGCTTTCACGACCCAGTAGCTGAATGGCGCAACTGGTAGAGCAGAAGGATTGTTAGTTATGGAATGATAGTTCGTTCGGGCTCTATTGTATATTGTATTGTAGAATTACCGTCTCATGGAAATCTAGGCGTCCCAAAGGAGCCAACCGTCCCAATCATGGGACAACCGTCCCATGAGTGTGACAACGTCCCATTAAAGGAACAACTGTCCCAAGGGAATCTAGCCGTCCCATGGACCTCCCAACCGTCCCATAGACTTCCAAACCGTCCCATGAAAAGCTGACCTTCCAAAAAGTCCCAGAGCCCTCTCACCTCAACCGACTCAATACTTTATTCTTTTTTTCCATTGCCAAAAAAGTTGATATGTAGTAATGTTTGAGTGAGGTAACATCCATTCTGGCACCATGGGACGGTCAGATTTCCATGGGACGGTTGTCCCACTCATGGGACGCCTAAATTTCCATGGGACGGTAATTGTACAATAAATAGAACACAACTATGTTCCTCATCCGCAGTTTAGCGGTAATCGCAATCCCACGTTTCCTCCCAAACAAGCGGGAAACGCGGGATTCGGTTCTTAATTCTTAGTGCGAGCGCTAATTAGTTTCCTTGCCGCTAACATAAGGCTTTGCCTAATGTTTAATTGCGGGACATGATTGGCTAATCTGTCAGGAAACATGCGACTTTTCTTTTTGCGTGGGATTGGGTGCTAGCCTGCCAGGAAATGAGGGATTTATTTTTGTTTCGCGGGAAAGGTGCAGTAGAAGAACAGAGAAGTTCGCGCATCGACGAGCTTTTTGCAATAATGGATACTCGAGGCTCACGAAAAATGCAACTTCTAATTCATTCTCCTAATTCCTAATTCATAAAAAAAATTGAGCGCCATAGGGTAAAACAGTTTAGTGAAGTCATCAATTTATGACAAATTTGGGTTTCACGCATAAATAGTCCATGTTATGCAGCGTATAGGGGTATAGTATAGGTTAGTAGTTTTTGAAGAGTTTTTGAAGTTTTTTTTTTGAAGTTAGTAGGTTAGTTTATTCATGTTGTATTATGTTACACGCATAAATAGTCCATGTTATGCAGCGTATAGGGGTATAGTATAGGCTAGTAGTTTTTGAAGAGTCTTTGAAGTTTTCTTTTTTGAAGTTAGTAGGTTAGGTTAGTTTATTCATGTTGTATTATGTTACGTTTTGACTTCGTTAATTGGTATTCTGTATGTTTGTATGTTTTATGTATTTCTTTGTTTATAAGGAATTACCATTCAGTATCCTTTTGGTCCCTCGTCAGTATACGTGCGTTGTGAAGCGCCGTGTCTTAGGGTTCCTGTTGGTTGACATTTGACATCATTATTACACTGCATGTTGTTTCTTGTTTATTTATTTATTGTCTTCCAATAAACCATATATTAGTAGTTTTTGAAGACAGCGTATAGGGGTATAGTATAGGTTAGTAGTTTTTGAAGTTAGTAGGTTAGTAGTTTTTGAAGACCGCGTATAAGGGGTATAGGATAGGTTAGTAGTTTTTTTTTTTGAAGACGAACAAGGTTTAAATTCTTTTCCAGTCAAATGCATAGTTGCGGAACAACGATCGAATTGTAGGCAAAGAGTTAGAAGTTAAAGTTTATTTATTCCGTCCACTCATACTAACATTAGCCCGTATTCTCGGGTCGACGGAAACGTTCCGTTTGGGAAATCCTTTGTATGCAAATTTCTCGACTATCTAGACTGGAGGAAAAATTTGCATACGAATGAGCTCCCAAACGGAACATCCCCGTCGACCCGAGAATACGGGCTAATAAGTGTGTTTCATTAGGATTTGGCTTGTTTATTGGAAGCTACCACTAACACCTAACCTAATGACCATAATCTTTCTAAAGGAAAATTATCTTTATGAAATTAGGTGTGAAATTTTTTATTAAAATAAAGAAATTATCTTTCGATAAAACTAAAGACATTGAACACCTAGTGTTCTCCAACTGTTTTAACCAACGAAGAATGATAAGTTGCAGAATTGACCCTCACAATCAGTGTATAATGCATATTTAATTGTGTGAGTTACTTATTTATATCCCGTAAATGAACATTCAATTAGTTCGGCGTTAGGCCTGATATTTTCCAAATATCTCTAAAAAGAGGAAAATTATTTTATCGTGAAAAAGTGCTCTGTTTTAGGTAGGTGTTTTTGG